>CAXKVY010001496.1:0-230659 GCA_964058915.1 Tetropium fuscum
CCCCGAAATTATTAGATTAATTGACAAATGCCAATTTCATTTTCGGTCGTTTCCGTTTTCGTTGATTTTTTTTCTTTATTTCCTTTAATTATCAAGAGAATATTAAGAAATTTGATATCTTGATATCACTCAGTCACTTGCACGTGTTATTACAGGATAATTATCTACCTGGATTGAAATTGTATCAAAAATTGGTATGGAAGAGTTGGAGATTTTGAAATGTCAGTAATCCTTCTTACCAAATATTTGCCTCACGGTTCTGGCCACGTTGCCAGTCACTACCCCAACTGTGGAGCCCTCTTTAAAAACTATACTAAGAAATAAAACAGGCAATGAACGAATTAGCAGTCTAGCCCTAATTTCCGTACACTGGGATATTGAAGTTTTCATTATTTATTTATTTGTTTTATTTTTATTTGTAATGTTGATTAAAATATATAAAAACACATTTTATTTTATTTCAATAAACTTATTCGTAATATGTACTCGTAATATAGTACTTTTTATTTGAAAAAAGTATAGAATTCCAAAACTTTTTCTTGTCAAAGTCGGTATTTTTGTATAAAATGATTTTTCATTGAGATTCTAAAGTGCTAGGAAAACCCGTGACCTTGAAAATTTTCAAAACTTTCAAGGTCTCACGGGGCAGATCTAATATCCCCGTAGTGCTGCTAGGACCCCCGCAAAATGAAATCCTGGCTACGTCACTGGTATATAGATAACAAACTAAGCTCATATTAACTATCTTGGCGGCAAACTTTCATCCCAATATAGCTACAAATAAATCGTGCCTATATTTTCATCATGCCATGTTCTATCAAGATTAAGATATGAAATAGTGTTTTGGTGTCGCATCAATGTTAAAATTATAGATAAGTACGGATAGTCACCACTATTGTGGGCGCCCATAGAATATTTTCTAGCAGACCTATTTTTAAATATTTATAATTATTTAACTAATCAATTATTATTACTTGTTGAAAATAAATATTCGATATCAAACAACTTTTTTCGTCAATATAATTTGAGACATAAGATAGAGTTAATGAAAATTCGACTGCATTAAAAAATATTTAGGATTTTAGAACTTTGATTATTGTGCTTTGGACAGAAGTTATAACACATGCGGCAAAGGGGTACATTGTAGTTGTAGTACAATTCTTCAGTATATGCGATATTGCGGCCGTCATAATTTCATTAATTTTGAGGCTAGGGCATGTATTTTGGAAATGACGTCAAATACACGTCAGTTGATGACATCATTTGGCTGTGACTTTTTCTCGTCATTTTGACGTCTCTTGTAGTTCTTTTAACGTATTTATGTCCTACACGTATTTATATCCTACAAAATAAAAACGACATAATGACGACACCATGCTGCCTGGGATGGCGGTTTACTGCTATTCAAATCGAAAATACAGGTGGCTATCACGAAGATATGAACGCAGATGTGTTCGACGACGGATATGCAATTATATTCATTAATGGAAATTATCACTCCAGACAGCTAGGACGATTCCCTAGGGCGGAGAGCCTATATAACTGAATGCTAATTAGGAAAACAATAATTGCTCTCCAAACAACTATGGTAAAAATAGAACTTTTTGTTTGCCGATTTTCAATATTAATAATAGTCCCAAAAAATACGTTATACGAGTAGTTGCAATGGCAAGAAATCGTCTACTGTATTACGGTTACCACTGCGAACTTAACCCTATTGAATTGATATGGACGCAGGTAAAAGGCGAAGTAGCCGGAATAATACTACCTTTAAATTAAACGACGTCAAGGGTGACTGCAGATAAATTGTAAAGTTGTATAAATCTCATACCTACTAACAGAAGAAGCTAAACATAGCAATAGAATCTGTCATTATTAATGTAGGAGCCGAAGATAGTTCTTTAGAATCTTCAGAGGAAGAACTTTAATTTTACTGAACTGATTTTACACATACTATACAACACTACATCGTATTTTTTATAGTTTACAATGAACTAAATCACATATTTCCATAAAAATAAATAATTTAAAATAATTCCATTGTAATTTTATTGTACTACAATAAAACAAACTAACTGCAAACTAATGCCGACTGGTAATGAGAGAGCTCGGCCGATAGTTTCAAATGTATTAGACAGGGACAGATCACACGAGGTCAACTCGAACGGGTATAGAAATTCCTTAACACGGGTAGTAAACTTGAGAACTTACTTAAACTAGACTACTTACTTATAAGTCTGCGATTTCTCTAAATTACTTATAAGCACCCGGACAACATGTATTGAGGGTTTGCATTTTATTGAACTTTAGCTATAGCTATAGTCAATATAAGCATTATAGTGACATGGCGCTCTCAATCTCTTACCTCATAATCGATATGTGGACGATGGGACTTTTTACCCGGATATACAACTTCTGTGATTTCACCGCTTACAGGACCACTGAACCGGTGATAGGAAAAGCTGTCATCATCATCGGAGTCGGATGTTACTAGGCTATGAAGACCAATGTAAGATAGGATCTAGAAATATATTGTTATATAAGAATGAAATAATTTAAAAACTTAAGTTCGGTTTTGCAATCATGTTATTAAAAAAGCAAAATTTTTTTGTGTGGAAATGCACTTAAGTAATTGTAGATTTATATAAAAATATACGGCTATGCATTACAATACGACGTAAATGCGCGACAAATGAGTCCAAGTAGGCATACCGCATACCACTCACTCGTAAACCAATACCTAACGCTTTTTAAACCGTCACCAACACTGAGTATTATGCAAGTATCATTTAAAACATAAACTTCTGCCAATATACCTACTTACAATAATAATTACTTCCGTTCTCATTGTGATGGATGTTGAGAAGATCGACGAACTACTGATGGCAGAGTACGAAGGTATTAACATTATATAGTCAACAAAAAAATCATGCAATTAATTTTTCCGGAAAAAATCGATTATTATGGTTTAGTTAAACAATTGGTGTAAACGTTTTTGCGAAATATTCAAGAAAAACAATAAATAATGTCTCACAGCTATTATCTAATGTATATCGGAAGAACTCTATAGAACAACTTAATTTTATTTGCGAAAATGTTCAAAATATGTCACTACTCATCTTTTTTGCATTTTAATCGGCTGAAGTTGCGCAAATTAATAATTTTGCCGCAGGTTGACGTGATTATTTGCTATCTGTTCATGCGAGAACTTGATTATTATGTTATAAAATTTATTATTAACACAGAGGCTATTGCAGATACAAATAACAATGCAATCAGGAACTGATATAACGTAGGACAATAATTATAAATTGATTCACAATCCTAATCTCTCGTATAGTCCAGACATATTACACCAAAAAAAAAAGGTGCTCAATAGGAAAAAAATGTAAGTATAGATTTTCCTTCACGAATTGTTGGGGAGCGTCACTAGTAGTCTACATTTCGGTTTTCGGGAATCGCACCCCCTTGCTTCAGTTGCCATCTTGAATTTAAGGGTCAATTTTTATTTATAGAATGACTCGCTTATTTTCAATTTCACACGAAAAGTGGAATTGGTTGCTGGGAATTAAATTTCCTACAATTTTGGATTTTGGTCATTATCACTTTGAAGATCTATATTTTGGAAGAAGATCCGAAGGAGGGGGTGAAATTTTATTAGCATTATTTCGTTTATTATTGATTGTATAAACGATCCGGAACAAATTTGTTAGAAATTTGCTTGCTAAAAATGCCGATCTTTTTTTTGTAGGATTGATATTTTTCGTGCACGCTTACGATAATGGGAAATAGGGGTGTAAATAAACCGTTTCTGGAACTTTATAATTTTGTAGTATAGAAATTACTATATGTGTGGAAATGGAAGTCCAAGATAAAGAGAGGGACATAAGAGAGAGATAGATAGATATATAAGGTCAGCACGTTTAGGGGATCTTCCCGATGCTCTAATTAATAACAATATATCGCTTTTCCCTACTATTAATGCTTTCTATGCTACAAAGCCATCCAGTTCGAGAACCGGTTGCCACACAGCACAAGATATATCCTTAGGATGACGTTATCCAAATCGGAGATGAATATATGCCGAGTATATCCTCAGGACTTATCTTTAGGGTGAACTGGGCAAGACCTACACTGATATTCTCAAAATATCTGGTAGGGGTATTATAATCCTGAAAATGCACCTCTTAAGAATATCCCAGACAAGATATATAGGTACTGCTGTCCCCAAATATCCGTTTAGGATATCTTGTTCCTAAAAATGACCCACATACGAGTATCTCAGTCAAGACCTACACTGATATCATCAAAGTATCCATTGAGGACATCTTCATCCTAAAAAAGGTCCTCATGAGAATATCCCAGGCAAGACTGATGTCCACAAAATGCGTATTAGAGTTACAAGTACTCTTGCCTCAGAGGGGGTTCCATTAGGCTTAGTTGTTGTTGATTGAATTTGTTTAAACGGAAGTTAACAAGATGATTAATCATTGATCAAGTTAAACTATATGCAATTTTTTTTATTAAAAATACGAAATATATATGATGCTGAAAACTATGGTAGTTACACTGTTTGTTATTTATGTTATGTTTAAATAGATTATGTTTATTACTAGAAATTGTTAATATTCAATAAAATTTAAATTCCTAGAACTATCCTGCGAAAACCTAATGAACTTAAAATCTATTTAACATGGGACTAAGTCCTCTGGAACAATATTCCTTAAAATTGGATAATCTTTGATTGTTTATTACCTTTTTTACTGATGACATTAGCCCGGCAGTTGACGTTTCTCAACAGGTAGTAGTAATATATACCGATTTAGCGACGGCCTTTGACAGGGTGGACAGAACATCATGATATTCTATTAAATTTGGATTTTCCACTAATCTTCTACAATTAATAATTTTATATCTAAGTAATAGATTTCAACACACAAAATACATGAACACCCTGTATCAACCTTTTCTTGTTGGAACCGGTGTCCCAGAAGGCAGTAATTTAGGCCCTATATTATTTCCTTTGTTTCGATATATTCCCGAACATATAACGTACTTAAAATATTTAAAAATATATACAAATATAACGTGTGTAAATGATGTATTATTGTATTATTGTTGCAACAATAACATGATATGTTATTGTTGCAACACGATATCAATAATATATTTTTGAATGGAGCATCAACAACAAAATATTGCGAAATATAAATAATTTTTCCTCGATTTCATTCACAACTCACAACTAACATTAATTGTTTTTAGTATGCATCTAAAATTAACAGCACTCACTAACAAAACAAATAGGTAAACAAAAAGATTTAGGCATTCTGTTCAATCATAACCTAAATTTCAAGGAGCACATACTGTCAATAAGGCTTGCAGAAATTTAGGATTTGCTGTGAGCAATTCAAATGAATTTAACTGGAAAACTATTAAAATGTAATATTTTAGTTTCGTTCGATCAAAATTAATTGGCCTCACAAATATGGGATCCTGGAACTGCACAGAAAATATAAAGCCTCACAGAAAATATAAACAATACAAAACAAATTCCTGTGTTACGTATATAGCAAAATAAATCTGCAGTACCCGGATTATAATGAACACAAAAGGAAAAGAACTATTCCAAAATATATTGCAAAACTGGCAAAAAGGTATTAATTAGAAGAGAAAACAATAACGTGCTATTTATAGGTAAAATATTAAATGGATATACCTACTTATTTCTCCAACAGATATCTTACTGTAAACTTAAATTTTTGAAAAATTATAGATGTTGCACATGCATTAGTAGTACACGCGTGTAAAATTTTCCTGTCATACTTTTTTGATTTTCAAATTATAGCCGCTATTCCGTATTTTTTTTAAACTTTTGGTACCATGTACCGGTGTGCAACTTATTTTGAAAACACGTATTAGCATGGTAGATGAGCATTTGTCGTTAATTTAATTAATCATTATTAGTATTAACATAGGTACAGTGTAAAATAATGTACACTGCTCTACACTAAAAAATATCGTATTTTTTATATTATATTAATTTAGAAACATATTTATAATACTCATTGGTGATGAGTATTTTATAAAAACTCAAATTATTTTGAAAATGGAAATATTAATGAGCTTATTCTTACCATTTAATATTTTCGCTTGGGAGAAAAGGATTCTTAACTAACTATTTTCTGAACTGCACTTCACCGGATAGCTTGTGCTACTGTACTATATGCACAAAGTAGTTGTAGAATGCTACCGACATTTCTGAACTTATCATGAACATATGAACAGTGAAAATGTGCATATGAATTTTACGAAATCTAGTTTTCTTTCCTTTTCCCCCAACATATATTTGCTCTTAATATGTATATAATTATAAGTCATTATGATACGTCTCATTAGATGACGTTATGCAACACCTGTATGCAAAAATGGTTTTGCTTCAGAAACTCTGTGGATAGGTAAATCACTCATAAAAGGAGTGTAAGGTTTGGGATTAAGACGAGAACAGCGATAGCACTTAGAAATACAATGGTTGGAGCGCGTCGAACAGATAAGATCCAATACTGTTGCATGAGTAAAGCTTGCAAAGCAGTAGCGCCAGGGTGCATGTATTTATCATGATAATGCTGGATTATCAGTGTAGTAAGCCTATGGTTACGAGGCAATAAAATAGGGTGTTTAAAATCGAAAGAATCACTATAATTACGAAGGCGTCCGCCCACCCTGAGAATACCATCTTCATCAAGGAACGGAGCCAGTTTACGCATTGATTTAGCACAAGGAGTATTGTTACGAAGTTGATTCATTTCATTTATGAATACCTCTTGTTGAACATGTTTGATGATAAGAAGTAAGGCCTTATGCAATTCTAGTTGAAATAGAGGTTCTTTTGCTACATTAGCACTGTCACTGTCTTGTAAGTAATTAATGAAGCTGACAAGATAAGCTATACTACCTTGAATTTTGCGCAATGAAGAAAATCTGTTTAGTAGAGCACATATGAAGTCAGATTGAACGAGAAGAGGAAGAGAAACTGTTCGAGCTTCCAAATCAGTGTCAGGTAATAAAGAAGAAAGGGGTTTAATAGGCCATAAATCAGTGTAAGAACATGAGGAACAGGACAAGAGTTCTTTTGGAAGTAAGCCACGTGATGCACAGTCAGATGGATTATCACTACCGTTAATGTGATACCAATTTTGAGGAGGAATTTTTTCTTGTATTTGAGAAACACGATTGGCTATGAATGTCTTCCAACGATATGGAGGGGATTTGATCCACGTTAGTGCAACTGTGGAATCAGACCAAGCATAAATTTTGTTTATTTTGATAATGTTTGAATATGTGTTACAGACGAAGTCAACAAGATTTGCTAAAAGCAGTGCAGCACACAACTCAAGACGGGGAATTGTAACACATTTGAGAGGGGAAACTTTAGATTTTCCACAAAGGAGAAACGAACTAACAGTATTATCTTTGTGAACAACCCTAAAATAGATGACAGCAGCATAACCAATGGTAGATGCATCACAAAACCCATGTAGGTCACAAGATTGATAGTCATTAGAGATTATTCGTCGAGGTAATTGTAGTTGTGAAAGATAGGGTAATTCTTGGCGATATTGCTTCCATTGAGAACAAATTTCCTCAGATGGTGCATCATCCCAATCTAAACCTTGTGTCCAAAGAAGTTGAATTAAATGTTTGGCAAATAACGTTAACGGAGACGAAATTCCTAGACGATCAAAGATATGAGCTACTTCGGAAAGAATGGAACGTTTAGTACAAGAACTCTCAACAGGATTAATTCTAAAGGTGAAAAAATCAGATTCTGGATTCCATCTGAGACCCAGAATTTTTTGAACCATGTCATTGGTATCAAAACCCTGACAATTTGCTTGTTGAAGAGAAGAAGGTATAGAATCTAATACAACAGAACTGTTGCTAGGCCATTTCCTGAGTTCGAAACCACCATTTTTTAGTAAAGCTTGAAGTTGAGATCGTAATATGCCTCATCTACTGAAGAACAGCCAGTGATGATATCATCGACATAAATATCATGAAGAAGTACATTCGTAGCATGAGGAAAATTTGCTTGTTCGTCAGCGGCAAGTTGAAGTAAACTACGTATGGCAAGAAAAGGAGCTGAAGCTACTCCGTAGGTAACAGTATTTAGTTGGTAATGTTGTACAGGAGTATGCGGTGAAAAACGCCACAAGATTCGTTGATAAGATTTGTGCTGTGAATTGAGTAAGATCTGCCTGTATATTTGCTTTATGTCAGCAATGAGTACTACTGAATATACACGAAATCTCAAGAGTAAATTGACTATATCTGGTTGTAATTTGGGGCCTGTTAACAAGATGTCATTTAATGATAAATTAGTGGAGGATTTAGCTGAAGCGTCAAATACTACATGCAACTTCGTAGTGCTACTATCTGGTTTCAAGACACAGTGATGTGGGATATAATATGTTGTGGAAGTAAAATCACAGACAGTAGGTTGAGGTGTTATGAGAGACATATGTCTAGAATCCAAATAATCTTACTTTCCAAAGAATCCAAATAATCTCTTTTTCGAGACGATTTTCCAATGAAAAGAAGCGTTTTAATGCTGGGGCAAAAGAATCACCTAACGAACGTAGATCACGAAATGGTAAAGAAACTGTGTATCTACCTGAGATGTCACGAGTGTGGGTATCTATAAAGATCTATAATAAGAAAGACACACTTACCAGTTGTATATCTGGACATACTCGTATATATGGAAACGAACCACTTAGAAGTTGTGCAAGTTCTTTCACCTTAATTACGGATCATCAGAGTGATGTACGATTTGTTTTATTGATTATTTATACTTGAATTTAAAATATTAATACGTCACTTTCAGTGACATTTTATGTCATTAGTTTTGACGAAAAAAAACAAATCGTCTCGTCAAATCACTTTGAAGATCCCCAATGATTTCACCTTCATTGAACTTGTACAACTTCTATGTGGTTCGTTTCAGTATATATGTCCAGATATACAACTGGTAAGTGTGTCTTTCCTAGTATTCCTCTATTTGCTTATTTCTCTATGTAATGAAATGCTACAAATCCAAGATTTCCTTTTTCGAAATAACAATTAATACATAAGATCCAACAAATGATTTTGGTTTTGACTGAGCAAGCAATATCTGTATCACTACTTCTTTAAATGCTTCAGAATTCTCTTGTATATGTAGTTCAATATTTTAGCTAGGAAAGCTTGTATAGCTAGGAAAAGTAGTAGATTTATTAGATTCTACAAGATTTTATGCATTTTAGAGTTTAACATTCATATTTTAGAGTTTACATATTCAAGGGTTTGGTTCAATGGCAACTTGTTTTTGCTGTTGAAACAAGTATTTTACAAGTATCACCAATTTCTTACCCAAAATATATATATATATATATATATATATATATATATATATATATATATATATATATATATATATATATATATATATATATATATATATATATATATATATATATATATATTTACCCTGTATATTGTTGCATTTTTGGAATCCAGAGGTTCATTCTGCATATAACTCTACCATGTTTTTTGTTTGTTTACATCATTTAGAATATCTACAGTCAATTTCAGTATGTATGTGGCGTGCCGTGACGGACCAGAGAGGTCCGTTTCACAACTGCTTATTCAGGCCTGAAAAATAATTGAAACTAATAGTAGGTAAAAATATTATTTAATTAACGAAAACAATAATATGTGAGACATCAATTTAAAAAAATACTATAAAATATTTACAACTTAGCCATGAACCAAGGTCTTAAAGTGTTAACCTGGCACATCAATACAATTTCTGTAATATTTCAAGTGTTTCTGTGTTGCTGATGGCGACGTATACACTAGACTTCTTGTGGCCTCACAAAAAAAAATCGAGTGGTGTCCGGAAGGTCCGGTGAAAAATTGCTCCGACAATTCAAGAGCCAACTATCCCAACCCAAACATGTATGTCAAATATCTCATGCAAATTCCCTTGATTCATTCTATGCTCTAGTTTGATTCTAATCTACTTTTCTACTGACCAATACCTAGTGGTTGGCCTGTTAAACATCAGTGGTATGTTTAACAGGCAAACTCGACAGGTTCGACTGTTGGTATACCTGGATTCATCTGAATAAATTATTGAAAACGCCAAATTGTTCTTGTTATTATTGTTACGCTTAAACCAATTACAGTACTCTAGTCTTTGGGTCCAATTCTTCGACATACAAATGTTGTACAAAGATGATAGGTATTAAGACACTCCTTACATTTTTCATAGGTAAGTACATTTATTTGATTATAGGTAGGTATGTACAGTGTACAGTCGCGAGTTGAAAGTAACACCTCTAAACAAACATTTTTTGTCATTTTAGCATCATGGAATGAATTTATTGTCAATATTACAACGTTTTGATGACTAGGTCATAATTTGATATTGGAAAAAATATTTCAATAAAGCCATAAGAGGGTGTAATTCTAATTGTTCAAATATAGCAACAACATAAAATAAACAAATTAAATCAATTAAATCTTAATTTTTAAATCAATATTTAAGGTAATTAATGTGATATGTGACACCTCCGTTATTCAAGAAGATGAAGATATTCAAGAAATGTAGTAAATGATATTCAATCAATGTTGATTTTTACGGCCCTTGAGAGACCATCGCCAACATGTTTTTTCAAATTGCACCTCCTGAATGGTTGAACTGCAGTTGAGTAGGTACCCATTTGTTTGTATATAAATATTGTGATATGCTATTTTTAATATTATACAGGTAACTTAATGAGATATTTAAAACTAATTTAATAAATGCCCAATAAGCAAATATATAAATGTTTAGTTACCCAAAGATACTTTTTACATCTTACACAATATTAGATGTTTTACAACACACGGGACCTAATTCAAAATGAAATATTTAAAGTCAACTTTCATACAATACTTTTTCTATTGTTCTGTGTTCAGGCAATAGAAAATAAAAATATTAAAACTTACTTACCGAATGCCAATATGTACGCTTTTTTGTCACGTTTTTTCATCTTGACTTTATCGTTAATTCTACATCGTTTAAAACTGTAGATAGTCCATTTTCAACCGTTTGTTAAGCTAGTTCGTACATTCCTGCAATAAAAATGGTGAGTAATTATATTAATATTACTTAATTATATTAAAATACAATAAATAATATAATATTTCCTCGCAACGTCGTATATTATGTAGTTTACTGTTTAATTGGGGGATATCGCTGAAATAGGCATTTAATTGAACGTTTTAGAGGTGGTGAAATAGAATTGTCTACCTCTGCAGTAGACAATTTATTTTATTCAGTATCGAATGTCGTTAACAAAAGTTGAAATTGTTATCTGTAAATTTTTTCTAATATTTAAATCTGTTTATATGTAATATTTTTATCATGTTATGACTTACCACTGCTAGATTGAATATTTTAATATAAATGGTACGCTGTAACTACCAATAACATTTCCATTTGGTTTTCTCAGTGGCGGCTCCTCGAGGTGGGCAGGGTGGGCAGTACCCACCCTAGAATTTAAGGTATAAGAATAAACGAGGAAACGTATTCAAATAAATTTTTCGATTATCATGTAGAATGTTCAATATGTTTTAACACGATAGCATAACAGATTTTAAAAGTCTGAAGTAACATTATAAATAAAAATAACAACAATAACTTGGTTGGCGAAACGCGTGTCGAGCAAAGCAAAAGTGTTTTGGTGTTTGTGGAAACTGCTTCGAGTGTTATCATCACATCAAAGTTTCCAGCCCTATCCAGTTTTATCATAATTACCACAAAATTGTACGGGATTTAAAATTTTAACTAGTATTAGAACCACGGTATTTAATATTTATTAAAATCCAATTAATCGAAGTATTTATTATAACCTATAATAAGTAATCTAAACTTCGCTAAATGACAACTTTCATTTTCTCAATTCGGAAAATAGTCGTAATTAAGTATTTTTCATTACAGCTAAATCCGAATATGATGTCAAAAACGAGTTTGAACTCTTGATAGCTGTCATAAAAGCTGTCAATAGAAATTCATATTTTGACAAATAAAACTTTTGGGGTTTTTTATATTTAAGTACAAAATATATTATTGTTTCGTCGTAAAAAAATTATGTCATTTTTGCTAAATGTCAAGTGTCAAATTCTTTTTAATACTTTAATACTGTCAATTACATCTCAATTAAATTTCCATTAAACTTTAAATGTTTTCGATTTGTGTAAGGAGAGATATTATTAATTTCGAAATAAATGTCGATGTTTTGACATAAATGACAGGTGTCAATAAACATTTTAAATTAAAAACAATATATTAGTGTCGTTTTATAACTAATAAATATTTTAAGCGTAAATGTTTATATTGGTTTTTGAAATTAATATCCGTGAATATTGTTTTTTTTACTATTTTTTATTTATAAACTTAAACACCATTTAATGTACACACAGTTTTTACGAGCGTTCCCTTACACCCTCAAGGTCTTTTTGACGATGATCATTAACAATTTGCAAAATGTATTGAAGCTGATTCTCATCTTTAGTAAATTTACATCTAAAATCTGTGATCAGTTTGACCATTGCACGATCATTAATAACTTTCAAATTTTTGACGATAGCTTGAGCCGTCAAAAAACTTTCATTGTTTATCCATTCAGATGGTCGTATCTCGAAAAAGTTTGTCGCAAGATTGAATCTTTCGGAAAAAATCAATGGCTGTATTAACAAAAAATCTATATTTAAATGTGACGTCCACGATTCGGGCCCTTCAGCCCCTAACTGGTGATTGGTGTAACAAAGTAACATGATTAATGATTAAGGTTTCACTGTTTTCAGTTTAGATCACAGTTATATTGTGCAGATACCATACCCGGTAGAGTATGTGGATTTAGTTTTTTGCATGATTTTTCGGCCTTTCGTCTTGTCGGTCGTGGTTGACGTGATTTGATTAGGTACTTCCCTTACATATTTACTTATTTCTTATCATATTCGTAATATTCGTATTTTGTTATTTTTTGCGTTGTATACAACGAATATTGGTTTTAAAAAAATATTTAACCACCTAATAAAATATATTTTGTTAATTCAATTTATTTATACCATGAGTAATTCATGAAAAAATATTATTATTTCCAAAAGGTATCAAATTCCAAAAATCATTCTTGTGAAACCCTGTAATTTTGTGTAAATGGATTTTTCATTGAAATTTTTAGGTAACAGGAAAACGCGTGACCTTGAAAATGAAAAAAAAATCGCCTTTAAACCTTCGTGGACCAAACTTAATATCAAGATTAAATTTGTCTGCCCTACCTGATGCTTGAGTCACGAGCCGCCACTAGGTTTTCTTTCAATTTTTGTGTACGCTGTTGGCCTTCCACACATTTCAAATGTTGCATTAAAGAATAAGAGACGTGATCAGAGAAATTAATAGGTCTACTGTAATCCGCAACTTATACGGCGAATTTATAAGAAAAGCTGAAAATGTGTGGATGTTGGTGGTATAATTACATTGAATAACACTTGCTTTATTACTTTAATTAAAAATTTATAATTTTGTCCGTAATATTTTTTAAATTTAATCAGTTATGTAGTTAAACCTGATTTTAAATATTATTTATAAACAAATTATAGTCTCTCGTTTCACTATCATCTAATTAGAATCAAATTTGTGTATTAAACATTTAAAATGAATAACAACAAAATAGGTATTTTACTAAATTTTGCGGTAAAAGGTTATCTCATTTTTACTAACGTGATAGGAATGGACACCCTGTATATGTAAACTCAAATTAAAGTAGGTACATTTTTATGGGTTTAACGACAAGCAGAATTTTTTTGTGAAGAATACTTATATATATATATATATATATATATATATATATATATATATATATATATATATATATATATATATATATATATATGGAATATATGTATATATATATATATATATATATATATATATATATATATATATATATATATATATATATATATATAAGAATATATGTATATATATATATATATATATATATATATATATATATATATATATATATATATATATATATATATATATATATATATATATATATATATATATATATATATATATATATATATATATATATATATATATATATATATATATATATATATATATATATATATATATATATATATATATATATATATATATTAGCTTTGAAATTCTTTGCTATTCATATTTATTTTGTGAAAAGTAATCTTGGGTTTGTAGCATTTCATTACATAGAAATAAGCAAATAGACGAATAAGAAGGAAAACACACTTACCAGTGCTATATCTGGACACACATACGGAAATGTACCACTATACACGCGAAAACGAACCACTTAGAAGTTGTACAAGTTCTTTCACCTTTCTTGAGGATCTTCAGAGCAGTATACGATTTATTTCATTGATCATTTATACTTGAATTTAAAATATTAATACTCCAACATTTGCAGTGACGTTTTATGACATCAGTTTTTGACGGAACTCATTCTTAGCATACACAAACCTAGTCTACTATTTATATTTGTTCTATTTGAACATATTATATATAAAAGCATTAGGCATACAGTTATCCAGAAGATGTTAAACTTTAAAATGCATAAAATCTTGTTGAACCTATTGAAAAACAACTACTTTTTCCAACTATATGCGGGAAAATATTGAATTATATATACAATAGAGTTCTGAAGCATTACAGTGCGAGGGTTTACAAGGATTCCTTCTTTTTCATTCTTTTGGAGGAGGAACTGGCTCAGGTAAAATTAACTAACGTCTATCCACATCGCGGTATATCCGCTATATCTGCGTCAAGTGCCCAACATGATTTTAATAGCAATCGCTATTTGATTGCCTGCCTCTTCACATTTATTTTTGCAGTAATAATATTATAGAACAGTATTTGTTATACCCAGTAAAATTATTGATTTGATATACATATTACGTTTCCAGATATACTACGTTTCTAGATAGTATTTGATACTAGGTACATACCTAAGACTAACTGACTTGTTGGTTGCATATTTTTGAAATACATATAGGTATATTGTAGTGAAAGCTTACCGCATGGGGGTATAATAGAGACTTTAAAGCCAAGACCTAAAAGTATACGTTACGCTTTGACGTAAACGTAAAAATCATGCAACGTTATAGAAATA
Source organism: Tetropium fuscum (assembly GCA_964058915.1). Classification (NCBI taxonomy): domain Eukaryota; kingdom Metazoa; phylum Arthropoda; class Insecta; order Coleoptera; family Cerambycidae; genus Tetropium; species Tetropium fuscum. Next base: position 15,249 of record CAXKVY010001496.1, read on the forward strand.
AAAAGCCGTCTGATAGCATGCTTGAGGACGTAGACGTAGACGTATACTGGCGGCCATTTGAAAGTGCACGACTCTTATATCAGATTTCATTATATTTGATCTTTGTAAAACTGACTTTTGAAATTTGAGGTTCATGTGATGTGTCATTATGACATTCAGAATTGTCTAATTATTACTTATCAAAATTAGATAGTCTATTATTATTTTATCAAAAAAATTCCAAATTAACAAAGAACGTCCCAAAAATTTTCAAAATAAACTAAATTATAAAAATTAAGTAACTCAAAACTACAAAACTCCAACGCGAGTAGGTCTGTATAAAATTAATATTTCGTCCAGGCGCCATTTGAGTCTATTACACCTTGCAATCGACGTCTCATTGATGAAACAAGTGTCCTCGTGTAATCTACGTTGATATTGTCCCAAACATTTTCAATTGCTCCCCACAATTCATCGGCATTTGCTGGACGGAAATGTCTATTACCAGGTCTATTATAAATATTCTTAACAATCATCCACCATGCATTTTCAATTGGGTTTAGGTCGAGCGACTTTGAGGGCCAAGGTAGCACGTTTATGTTGTGTTCATTAATCCAGTTAGTTACAATTCTTGATGTATGTATGTAAGTATGAATTGAACAATTATCTTGCTGGAAAATAAAATTCTGAGAATACAACATAGTGGCGGACGGCAGCATAATATTGTCCAATATGCGTATGTAACTCTGTACGGTAAGGCGCTCTCCTATCCTCCAGCAAACACCGGGACCTAGGGAACTTATCCATGCCCAAACATTGATGGAAAAACGTCCACTCCGGTCGGTAGGTTTAATATACCTCGAATTCTGAGGTCGGTAGACGCGGATGGAACCATCATGACATGACTGAAAGACCTTTTCGTCGGAAAATATGACATTATTCCAAAAGTCGTCGGGCCTACCGACAAACTGGTTCGCAAAATTAAGACATTGTTCTTTATGCCTTGGCTCCAAAAATACCTTCTTTGCTGCCACATAATTTCGTAACTCTGAACCCTTCACCCGCCGCCTTGCATACCTCACAGATCCAGGAAACTCCGTTTCGAAACAGGCCGTCACTGCTGTTTCAAAGGGATTCGTTCTAAGATGGTCTAGGAAGAGATTGTCTTGTTCCAACGATTATAGACTACAGGATTGCTTATCCCCATAAGCGCAACGTTAGACAAATCTCGTAGGCCTCCACCACGCTTTTGACGTCAGCGGATACGTACGGCGTAGGTTCATTGCCCCACCGGTGTATTTCCCGGCGTTTGTGTAGTGTGTCATTTGTACATTAACATCGTGCCTAGAGAAGCGTTATCTGACCAAGCATCAATTTGGAATCGACCGTTGGCGCAAAAGGATGCCGGCCGAACTTAACCGCTGACGTCAGATCTTGTCTAACAACACGTGGCCGATAAGCAATCCTGTTAGTCTGTAATCCTTGGTCTTGTTCCACAGTGCTTATTTTACGACGCCCTCCGCCGTGGACGTAGCGAACGTTTCCTACTGCATTCCATTTTTGATTGAGTTTGAATATACAACTCTTACTCACATTTCGCTCACCTGCAACTGCCTGTAATGACCAATCATTTTCAAGCAATGTAACAGCTCGCATTTTTTCAGGTGTAGTTAACCGAGGCATTTTAAAACTAGAAAACTAATAAAGTGGTTTGTAAATTACGGAGTTAATTACTGACATTTGTTTGAAGTTTCAAATAAGTGTCAAAATGAAATATAAAAAGATCACATTACAATATCAAAAAAATCGTGTACTTTCAAATGGCCGCCAGTGTACGTAACGTGAATTGAATTATTTTTTGCGATCCGTCACAATTACCGTAATACCTAATGTCGACAGCGCCGTTCCACCATCGGTGCCATACGAGAGGTAGTGGAGACGGTGCGCGAGACTCAGACGGCGAGCCACCAGGCTCGTCCGATAGTGGTGCTTGTTACCCTGGACGTCAAAAACGCCTTCAATTCGGCGAGATGGATAGATATCCTTGAGGCGCTACGAGATATGTTCGGCATTCCGCCTTATCTCCTCCGCATACTCAGGGACTATCTCAGAGACCGCACAATAAAGTACGAAACGACCGAAGGGACGAAGACCAGAGAAATCACGGCTGGAGTGGCACAAGGCTCAATACTAGGACCGGACCTCTGGAATGCGCTGTACGACAGCCTGCTCCGAGCGGACATGCCCCGAGACGTATTCCTCGTTGGGTACGCGGACGACGTTGCAGCGGTCATCGTTTCCCGAAACACCGAAATGGCACAGCTGAAACTCGACCAAGTAATGAGGCGAGTCAACGACTGGATGAGCCAACACGGACTGCAGCTGGCCTTGGCAAAGACCGAGATCGTGCTGCTCACGAGGAAGAGAATCCCCACGATCGTACCAATGGTAATTGGTACCGAACAGGTCCAGACGAAGATGTCGGCGAAGTATCTGGGAGTGATCTTGGACACGAAGCTCACCTACTGGCCGCACATACAGAGCTCGGCCGACCGAGCCGTCACGAAGACCGCCGCACTGAGCGGACTCATGTCGAACGTGGGTGGCCCGCGGCCAACCCAGCGCAGGCTTTTAATGGCGGCGACGCATTCGATCTTGCTCTATGGGGCGGAGATCTGGGCCGACGCTATGAGAGTAAAGAAATACAGAAAACGCATGAGCGCCGTGCAGCGAAGGGGAGCACTACGGATCGCGTGCTCTTATCGCACAGTCTCCGAAGCCGCAATTCTGGTGATAGCGGGCGTACTACCCATCGACCTGCTCGCTATTGAGCGCAAGCGAATCTATGACGCTAGCGTGGAAATGGGCAGAGAACGGGCAGTAGAAGATGAGAGAGTCCGAACCCTGGCGAAATGGCAGGAAAGATGGATGAACGACTCAAGAGGTAGGTGGACACACCTGCTTATCAGAAGACTCGGACCTTGGATGGATAGGAAATCTGGGGAGGTGGATTTCTACTTGACCCAGTTCCTGAGTGGGCATGGATACTTCCGACATTATTTGTGGAAAATGGGCAAGGTCAGGACGCCGGAATGTAAATACTGCGGACATGAAAGGGACGACGCAGAGCATACGTTTTCCGTATGCAGTCGCTGGATCGACCAAAGGAGACGTGTGGAAGCAGAAATCGGTCAAATCACTCCAGAGAACATCGTGGAGCTGATGCTTGATAACTAGAACGGATGGAACATAGTGGCTACCTACGTGCAGGGGCTGCTACGAACACAAAGAGATGATGGCTGCTTGACAGACTGAAGAAATAGCGAAAGGACAGAGAGGCTACGAGCTAAAACGGTAGAGCTCGCAAGAGCAAGAAACAAGACCCAGGCTGAAGTAATGCGAAAGCGGTTCCGATCTGGTGTTCTCCGAAGGAAAGGGAAGTGGTTTTTTAGTGAGGTCGCTGGCTCCCCGTCGGACTCAGTTACTCGTAAGTGAGGCCGATGCGGATCCAGCAGTCCCACACTATTAAGCAGTGCGGACCCTGCTTAATGTCTTTTTGAAGATTTTTCCACCGACCCTCGACAAAAAAAAAAAAAAAAAACCTAATGTGGAAAGGTAAAAACTTAAAATCTATTAAAACATATTGTAAACTGTAACCTTGTCCTAATGGGGCCATCTTGAAAAATGGCGCCCGATATTCGTTTTCCGTTATTACTTCTAAACTGTAACAATAACAAATTTGACGTATAATGAAAACACGAAATTAGAGCATGAAGAAAAACACATTTTGGTATATCCACAGTTGCTACAGCATTAACGGTTCCTGAGATACAAGCTCTTTAATGGTACAAGTTGTAATCGAAATATTCTATTAGTAGGCCGGCCGTTGGAATTAATAAAAACGGTGATTTTCTAGAAGTTTTATCTCCAAAAGATTTTATTGCAATGAATGCATCTTTTAGGTATAAAAACTTGGATAATCATAGTCCATATGAACAGAATGACGGGGAAAGTACCTAAAAATGCATAATTGTGCAAAAAAGTGCATTTTCTGTAGATAATCTACTTTTATTCAATTTCGATAACTGTATATTTCACTGTAAAGTTTATACTAACCGAGATATTTACAAATAATGATAACAATTAATTTTTTACCCTTTTTTCAAGATGGCGGCCAATTCCGGGCCTTTTAGGTGATGCAAATTTAAAAAGTATTTCTTTACTTCTTTAACGTTTAAAATTTTAACGTTTCGGCTCCCTTTTGCGGCTTTTTCAAAATTTGATATTATTTTATGACATAATTGACATAGGCAAAATGACGAAATGAAATGCGTTTTAATAAATTTTTTTGCCTATGTCAATTATGTCTTATAGGACTTCAAACACACAGATAAAAATTAATTTCACCTAGTGCGGAATTATTTCTATCAGCTAATAATTTCAAACGCTCTGTCGACTGGCCTATAAAGAAACAGTCATTTAATTCACTTAACTCGGCAACTGCAAATATATTTTTTTTTATTTTGACATGTAAAGTAGCACAAAACCCTTTGACGTTATGAAACGTCTTACTCTTCACAACAGCAGTTACGAAAAGTAAAATATTACGCAACTGGTTGTGTAAAGTTCATTACATAGTAGGTTATTGACAAGCTATGAAAGTGACGTTACAACCTACTGGATTGTTTTTAAACATATAAAATTCGGAGTTTTCTTCACATAAAATATAAAATTGGTGAAAATTAGAAAAAATCTTGTATGAAACACGTTGGGAAACACTATTTTGTGTAACTTGCATCCTTTTGCGGAACCTGCTAGCGCTCGTTCCGTAGAAATCTGCTCGTTACACAAAATAGTACTTTTCCCAACTGGTTACATAAATAGCTATTGTCACACTCGGAGTAGTTTCCACAAACACCAAAACACTTTCACTTCGCTCTGTGCTATTGTGTAATTCACTATTGTGTAACTCGCATCTTTTTGCGGAACTCGCTAGCCCTCATTCCGCAGAAATCTGCTCGTTACACAAAATAGTACTTTTTCCAACTGGTTACATAGATAGTATAGTCTCATTTGTATTAATGCTGTAATTTTTTTTATTACAGATGGTCAAATGTGACCCCAGGGGTGGAAAATACATGGCTTGTTGCATGTTGTATAGAGGAGATGTGGTACCTAAAGATGTGAATGCAGCAATTAGCACAATTAAAAGTAGACGCAGTATTCAGTTTGTTGATTGGTGTCCAACCGGATTTAAAGTAGGAATTAATTATCAGCCTCCTACTATTGTACCAAATGGAGATTTAGCCAAGGTAATTATTTTTCAGATGCATTACATTTCGAGATGCCTTCTTACTTTCATGCTTGCCCGGAAATAAATAGACATAAGTGCATCATCTATCTGGTGACGAGACAGCTCAACCTATCTTTCGATTGGTGGCTCAATTATTGGTAGCCGCGGTTGTCACCGGTCTCTAATCTATCGCAGTGACTGCAGAAGGATGGGAAGAACGTATATTTTCTTTGATGCAGTTTTAACATTATGGTGGCACCGATATTTTAATTTCTTATTTTGTTTCTGGTTTTGACCCTTGATCTATGACCATTGACCACCCTCCACGTCGCGTGTCGGGTAAGTGGTCATTGAAGCCGCCACTCATATTTTCTGAGCAGATGCACCAAACCAAGGATGAGAGTCTTCTGCATATTTCCAGTTATAATTTCTGCCGATTGACTATGATTTTTAATTCATAGGAACTGACTCATACCTTCAAGAGAGCCGATAATAACAATCATGATCTTAACAGAATAACTCTGGTAAAATATGTCAAATATGAGGGAGTAAGTCTTGTTTGCCAAGACTATATTAGCTGAAAACTATATTTACATATTTAAGTATTATTATATCTAGTGAACTATATACTTGTTATATATAGTGAGCTTTACTTGTGGTTTAGGATTAGGTGGTTGGTGTACCTACCACAAGATTCAGTACTGGGTCCGATACTTTCTTTGCTTTACATACATGATTTACCACGTAATGTTCATAACAGTTCTTGTATTTATATTTGCAGACGATACGACATTGTTAACTCCAAATGGATGAGGTCCCGGGACGAGGCAAAATTCTATATGCAGAAATTCGACCATGTTCTATTTGATTATTTAAAATTCTTCTTAAAATATGTTTACTTATTGGTGGTAAATGAGGATATCTCTCATTAAATACCCTGCAAGTCCTATTTATTATCTTGTGATAAATTTAGAATAGCATTTCATAGCAATAGCATTTGAATAAATGTTAGCATTTTCCATTCTTTAACAATAAATAATACTACCGCGAAATTTTTGCACTTTTTCGTTTTTTTTTGTTCATAAAGCGTTATTACGTTTGTTATTTTTATGACTGCATCGTGTTGCAGGTTATATGTATAATATGTATACGTTTCACATTATATTAAAATTTGTCTAACAGATATGAAATAAAGTAAATTTGCAGTGCGTGAAGAAATTAAAATGTAAGTACGTAATACTTTTTTAAGCATTGTTAGGAAACTATTAGACCTACGAACGACGTTCTGGGTTCTGGGCTTAAAGTAAAGCTAATTACATTCGCTATAATCTCTCCCCATATGACTTATGGGGACATGACTTACTCGTAAAATCACTATTTTCCCCGATTTCGGGGATGAAAGTTGCCAAAATCTTACAATTTTACTTTTTTGGAAATAATTATTGGAGGGCTGTATCTCGATAGCTATTGTATCTACAGAGTTGGTCTCAAATTGTATATTTAATCTATTTTAAAAACGTAATAACATGTTTTATGAATAAACGCATAGTTTAGGAGATATAGCAAAAAAACGAAAAAAGCGAAAATTTCGTGGTTTTTCGAGTGCTATGAAGCTAGCACAGTTCTTTCGAAGCCGCGAACTTGGATGTACACTACGGGTAGTGGTGATACCAACATATTAAGAAATCAGAACTAGCCGTTAGTTTACGATTTTAATGTACTAATGATAAATCTAATTTTATATGTCTCCTACATTCTTTGACCACTTCCGTCCGCGTTAATATTTGTATTCGAATATTGCATGGAGTATAGGCTTTCTCTCCTGAAAATTGCAGCTGCAATTAGCTGCAACTTCTTGAATAGTAATATTTTGAACATATTAATGCAAGTGAAAACACTTTTCGCCCATTTTTTGTACAATTTTAGCATCATTTGTGGAATTATATTTACAGGAGTAAATATATCACAATTATCTAGTTTCATCCCTCTGAAAAACCCCGTCACAATCATATTTCATCAAAAGGGTTATCTTCCAATTCGGTGGTCCAATTCTATGAGGATCCAAATTTTCAGAATTTGAACCACAGTTACCTCGATTTTCATTCTCTAAACATCACCCTATTTCATCAAAGGGTTCGTTTTCACAATTTTTCCATTACTTATTTTTTAAAAATCTATACGAATCCAGAATTTTACCTAATTATTTTCATTTCTACCCTCATAAAACTACCCTAATTTATTATTGGTATTTTTTTGACAATTTTTCCTGTAATCATGGAATTATTTTGGGCCACTTTCATGAGTTTCATAGTTTTGACCGGAAATTGTTGAGCTTAACCCACTATGGGGTGGCACGAATGCCTATTAAGTGAAGGTGGTTATTTCCAACAATGTTTATAAAATAAAATTATCATTATCAATGTTAATAATACTTAGTTTCAATTTGGATGTAATTGTTTCAATCATGTACTGTGCATCTGATGAGAAAAACGTAAGAGACTGTTTTCAGTTAGAATTTACCAGACTCATAGGAAAAAAAAATATTAACATGGAAAAATGTCAGTGCCATTTTTTTTACATTTGAGAAACATATCAGAGGCCATGTTTGCAGGGACGCCACTGGTGAAGCGCTATCAAAAGTTTTCTTACTATAATATGTGGTTTAATATCCCATTAACACATATCAAAATTTAAATTTAATATCTAACGTACCTACTTTCTGATATATTAAAAAATAACGATTTCGAAAATATGTATTATACATAACATGCGAAACATATGTTCATATGGAATTTTCTTCATAAACTCGCATATTGAAATATTAGCATGTCATTAAGACACAGTCTACACTTCTAATAAATTCAGGAACTCTCATTCCCCATAAAGCTCTCAATGTTTCACATAGGGGAAGACCGGTGACTGGTCTACCATACTGGTATACCATACGAGTAAGTACGGTATGTGATAATATAATTTTTTTACATAAATCATTTTCTAATATCTACTAGCATGTGTACAATGAAGATTTTTGCATGTGAATTTATAAGTTTCACCAAATTCCTATCTATTTTTATTTATAAATATTTTATTTTATTTTTATCTGATCTTAGCCACAATAATTTGATTTCGTATAGGAAAAAATAATAGAATAATTTTTTAAAAAAATATGTTTTATATATTATACGTTCAGAGAGCTGTGTGCATGTTAGCCAACACCACTGCAATCGCTGAAGCATGGGCTCGCTTAAACCACAAATTTGATTTAATGTACGGTAAAAGAGCATTCGTACACTGGTAAGTAGAAAACTAATTATAGTAACAAAATACAGACAAAAATAATCCCATGTTCACTTATTTATTAAATGATATTAATTTGACGAACTGTACATATAACAAGATGAAAATACGGTATATGATTTCTACTATACAAACATAAAACAGTGTCTAGTCACAGCATCACCAGTTCAATGTTTCAAAATAAACCATCATATAATTATAATAGTACAAGACGTAGCCCACATTTTTAGGAAATGCATTTTTGTAACCACTTCCAGCTTGACCAAATTCAACTTAGCCGCGAAATGCGCAGATACGGGGACGTATTTAAGATTCAATGTTAGAGGGGCCACTTTGGGGCCATATATTTTTAGAAGGGGCCTCAGTTGAAATAAAGCAAATCATGTAATGCAAACGCAAATTAGGTATCTAGTAGGTGGTAGTTGTCCTGTTATTATTAATATAACCCTTTTAGACCGGAAGGTAGTGACATATTTTCAGACGTGATTTTACCCAGTACGCGTTTTGGATGGTATTATAATATGCATATTCTGTGATATATGCATATTCAATGATAAATTAAAGAATCATCCCGGGGACTTCATATATTTTTTTTCATGTATTATCTTCATATATATTATCTTCATGTATTGTCCTTATTGTCCTAGCACACCATGGACACTTCTCAATGGTAGCCTGTTTTAGAAACTCGGATAAATCATTTTTTAAATGGCAGCACACGTAACGGTGACAAGAATTTGGGCTATGAGCGGCCTATGACTTTGCAACTACTCTTTACATCTTCAATGTTGGCGGTTACGTCATAGATAAAAAAACATATGAATCAAATCGGTATTGCACTATATATAGTGTTTTCGTTTGATATACAAACTAGAGCAAAAAATTGTGCAGTATTTTACAAAGAAAACCCGTACCAATTACTATAGAAGCATACTTAGAACACAAAAGGATATTTACTGTAAAATTGTATACCGCCACAATTTCTTGTGAATAGAACTATAGGGTCTCCAGTCCGCGGCTTTCATATCGGTCGCTATCTCTCTTCAACTCATATAAATCCCATTTCCCTTCTCGCTCACTTAGACATCTACATGAACAAGGCGGCAATTTACTGGCTTTACTGCTCAGTATCATCATGCGCAACCAAGGTGAAGTGACTTCAAAAGATGTTTTATTATGTCATATTCATACATGTGCAAAACTTTAAGCCAAAAATTATTTAGTTTTGAATATATTTAAAATATATTGAAAATATTTTGCATGCTGCATGTACAACTTAGTGCTCAATTTAACTAATAACAATTTAAAATAAAAGAAAGAAATTAAATTGCTATTGCCCAGCAAGAACCACAGGGAGGTAAGAGCGCCCCTTGCCAGGATCTATCCTGGTAACGTGGTTAGGTTACTTATTATTAGTATAGGTGAGACTGTTAGTAATATTTATAATAAATTAACACCAATTTGCGGGATATTTTATTATTTGCACATATAGTTACACTCAGATTGGTATTTTTCCTGTGACTTATTAGTAGCACTCTTCACAAAAACTCACATCAAAAATTCATATCACTATTCACTATCTGAAAATAAGTCACTTTCACTACTGTCTTCATTTATCCGGAGCGTCCATAATAATATTGAGATCCCACATTCTGGATGCCACCTTCTTCACATGGTCTATACATTTTATTCAGTTGGCCGCATTTACTTCTTGATTGCACCACTGAGAAGTTTTTTCACATCAGCTAACTTAAATGCTGTATTTTCTCTAGCAACTTTCCCTTTTATTTGCGCCCAAATAAGCTCAATTGGGTTCAGTTCGCAGTGATATAGAGGCAATCGAATTACCTCCATTCCTCTTGCTTTGGCCATTTCATCCACTACATACTTCTTGAAAGCTGGAAAATGTTTCCTTGCCAGTGTCAATAATTTAGCTATAAGTAGTGAATCATCGTGTTCAATGTTTCTTTCTTCCAGCCAATCTTTAATTTTCCTTTTCCGCAATTCCGTTGTGGGCAGCTGTTCTGTTCTACGAGATTGATTATTGTTTTTTTAATTTTATTTCCTATATTAGGATAATTGCGCGCGCCACTGAGCACCACATTCCATTAGTTTGCATATCAAACGAAAGCACTATAGTCAAATGGGTGTTGAAACAACTCGTCCTGATGTATACAAACATTACTTGTTTCCCGAGAAACGTAAAAATAATATAACCCACAATTTGAATGTTAAAATCTAGAGACAGGAAGTAGGACCTAAAAGACTAGAGACAGGAGACTGAGCATGGTTTAAGCAATGGGAGGTTTTCCGACGGAAAAATAGCAGCTTAGTGCGAGTGCCCATAAGTGCACTGAAAGTGATTTCAACTGAAAGATAACCAAATTCTGTCAGTTTTTAAATGGTGCAAGGCTACTGCGGATATGGCGCTATTCAAAAGAAATCGATCAGTTGATCGATATTATTCTCGCTAGAGTTACGATGTACGAAATCGTGCCCTCTCTTTATTTTTCGTACAGAAGCTTACAACAACGTTAGTCGGATATATCAACAGTCACATATAATGGATTTCTTTTTGTTGTCTCTCTCGTTTTATTATTTTTTAAACAAGAACACTGGAGCAGCGTACGTTGTAGAGTCAGAATAAGTTAGTAATGTATAGTGACGTTAAATATTTATTTTACTTGTTCTCTGTTTTGGAATACATGGCAGCCTGAGTAGTATCGTATCGAAACACTTAATTTGCAAACAAAAAATGTTAACTAACTTTAATATATATGAAGTGCCCGGGATGATTCTTTAATTTATCATTTTTTATCATCAGAATATGTATATCATAAAATCTGTCACTATCTCTCGGTCTACTTACGGGCTATTAGTAAAGCATCCGAATATGATAATACAGGATACTCAATTATTGTCTAAATCTGAATGTTATTTGTGGCATTCTATTAAATCTTTCGTTTTTTTCTTATTATGTGTTCTATCCATGTATATTTTACTAAATTCGATTAAGATCGACTAAAGACCAGAATTAGATATTGTAAAATATCCCTGAGATTTGATCTCATATCTACGTTACATGCCACTCAAACAGAATCATGCCGTCTGTGGTCGTCAACTAGTTGGGTTGCTGATATCGATAGGGAAGGGGGGGGTACACGCGGTAATTCTCAGGGGAGGCCATGGACTTCTCTGACCACCCCTGAGATACGTCCCTGAGCATATAAGGAAAATAGTCCGCTACAGCAGTGAGAGAGATAGGAATTCGTAACGCTAGCTTATGTACAATCCAAGCAGAAATTTTACTTAACTAGTACTTACCTGTACAGAATTTTTAATGATTACTTTTTAATGACTGTTAAATTTATCATGCATATATGAATAATATATTTGGAAATTTGTTGTAAGAGCCCTTTTTAATTATGAAAATAATGAAAAATTTATTAACAGGTTTATTTACAATTATTATACAATAATATATAATTATTTTCAATTAGTTCTGTTTTTAACATTAATTCATTAGGTATCACATTATTCCATCTAAATAGAATACAACTAATTACCAAATAATCTTGTTATTATGTGGTTTTAAATATTTGGTTCTATAACTCGCAAAGATTAAGGCCTAATACCTAATTTAACTCAATTAACTACAAACAGGGAATAAATTATTATCCTTAGCATGTAGAATATATATAGCTAAACATATTTATTTATCTTTAAATAGTGGTTACAATATTATTACAAATATATTTATAAAATTAAAAATAATAAATAAATAAATCAATATAAGTATTATATATTATTAGTTTATGTTATATTACAGTTGCAATCACTTTTCATGTATATTGAGTTAAAGTTTACATATTATTATGTTTTTTCGACGTCCTCATCATTCTCAATATTGTCGCAACTGAAATTAAAAGTGTGATCATCCGAATCTTGAAGATTAAGGTTGGGATTTTGTAGAGTGAGAGGCAAATAGATGCATTTGCTTTGGTTAACTATAAATAGTTAAGAAGCTACATAACCTGATATTCAAATTAGTTTCGGGCACTAGCTGTTATTATAGTGATGATTATTATAGTGATATAAGTCCTAAAATTTTCTTATAAGCCTGTGCTGTAGTTTTGCAATTGAAATAATGTGATTTTAACAATAAAAATGCATATTTTCATTGTAAAACCACAGCACAGGCTTTTAAGAAAATTTTCGGACAAAAAACTTATATATATAATCATCAGTAGAATAGTAGCTAGTGCCTGAAACTTGATTATCAGATCTCATGTAGCTTTTTAATTACTTATAGTACAGTAAAACTAACACAAAAATCGGTCAAACTGAAACATTGACAAAAAAGTTCTTTCCAGCGCCAAATAGTTCCTTACCCTACTCTTAGTAAGTTGTTAAAAGTTACACGACCACGAGCGTCGGGTTTCGGGGGGATGGGGTGCAAAGAGAGGTGTAAATAGTAATTTTTCACTATTTTCCGCAAATTATCTCGAAAACTACGAAGTCTGGCACAAATGTTATCCTATACGAAAATGATACATTACATTTCGAACAAAAACGGTTATATACATAATTATGGTAAAGTGAACGCTTACGGAGATATCTAGGGGGCAAAAATGACATAATTTCCCGGATCGGCGAATATAGCTGTGACGCAGAATGAAATCGTACTTTTGCATCTGTCCCAATGCAGCGGCGTATAAACAACACTCTTATAGAACTTAACATCAACTGCAGAAATAGCTCAGTGAGCAGAAAGATCCATTAATGTGGGGTTGGAAAAAGATTGGATATCATCTTCGTCCTATTGTATCTACTCATCCTGCTGCTCCCGAAAAATTACTCTCCCTCATCGTATGCTTCTGCAAAGATGAATGCATCCAAAACTGCGAGTGTCGAAGTATGTGCAGCAATTATTGCTCAGGACTTGCATGTCTCAATAGAGATACCGTAATCATCGACGACTATATGAATAATTATCTTCAATAGGACGAAGAACAAGATTATTTGTTTCGTTACACCAGACTGAGTGTGCTCAGTGTGATTTGATGACCACTGATAATGAAATTAACGTTTAAAAATAAAATAAGATAATTCTAAAATCTATCACATTTTTATTATATTGAGTATTTTTATTTAAATTATTTTTCTTTGCAATATTTTTCATTTGAGCTTCCTATTAATCAATTTATCTTTTTAACGAGATAGGGGCAAATTATGGGGACGAAATATATTGTAAATTAGGGCAAAAATCTGGTAAAATTAACTATGGCTAATAACTTGTATTGGACATATTTACAGTCATATACCTATGACAAATGGCAAACTATGGGTGTAATATATGCATAGATGTATACATTCCACATACATTATTCAATTACTATACTCGGTTTCGGAAATAAATGCGAGTGACTCATACCCGCTGTTTGCGTCTTCTGCATTTAAAACAAAGCAACTTGGTCTTCATCTTGAGCATTGAAGCGCTACATGAATCACTCTCATTTATTTCCCAAACTGAGTATAATTTATACCGCAATCACTTCATGATTTTTTCAAGAAAGTCTAAGTGAAATAAAAACAAATAAATCTTTAACGCTCCATATAATGGAAACCGTTCACTTTACCATAATTCTATATAATATGACAATTATTGTTATTCGGAATTTAATGTGCATCATTTGCGTATAGGATGACGTTTGTGCTAAAACTAATAGTTTTTGAGATATTCACGAGAAACTGTGAAAAATCATTAGATCACACTTACCCCCAACCCCTCCGCCCTAAACCCAACGCTCGTGGTCGTATAACTTTTTAGGAAGTATTTCGCGGTAAAAAGAACTTTTTTTGGATGTTTGGGTTTTTGTATAATATTACTTTACCATTATAGTTAACCGAAATAAATGCATCTATTTGCCTCTCTACAAAATCGCGACCTTAATAATAACTTGATCTGTTGCTAGATCAAGAACAGGCCTTGAACCAATAAATATTTTTCAATTTTTTTAGCATGTTCACAGAAAAATCATTACATAACTTTTCTACATCTATCAACGTATAGGTGACATTTTTTAAGCAATATATCGCTTTAGCGATGTCCAAACTAGCTCAATGGGGTTTAAGTCGTGGTGGTACGTTGGTAATCTCAGAACGCCTAGTCGCGGCTAAGATAAATTTGGTCAAGCTGTACATTCTAGGATAAAATGCCAAATAAAAATGTAAAAAAAATAAAACATGAAAGGCAAAGACTTATGGCCACGGTGTTCTACTCTAGGAGAATACTAAATTTTTCTGTTTTTAGATTCTTGAGTGAGTTGGGTGTGTTGTTATTCTTAAGATTAATATTCTTAAGATTAATATACATATGCTTTCCTTTCCCCCCACACGTGTATTGTATGTATATTGTGGAAACAAATACTATCTATCTATCAAGGTACCCAACATACGATGAGTGGTAAGGTGATGTTTTGATGATTTTACTGAAACATTGAATTTAAAAACATGTACCGTTATAATCAAGCAATTATATTGATATCGCAAAGATCATCTATTAGTTATCATTATTTTTTCATAATCTTCAACTCCACGCATAACCTACCCATCATATTTAGATATCATTTAATTTAATTTGGCACCCATAATTCTTCTTCTATTTATATATAAAGTAGTACGCAAAATTAAGCTAAACAATTTCCTAATCATAATCTCTTTTAAAAATAAACATTCTATATTTCCTATATAAGGTACGTTGGGGAAGGCATGGAGGAAGGGGAGTTTTCCGAAGCTCGAGAAGATTTAGCCGCATTAGAAAAAGATTATGAAGAAGTAAGTACTGAGTCAGAAGTATTAGATGATGATGAAGTTTTTTACTAATTATTTTAATTGTTTGTTTTTGTTGTTTTACTGATATTTTTAATAGTTAAAAACTAGTTCTATGTCTATTTTAAACACTGTTTATTGTTCAATATTTAATTATGAATCTACGTTATAATATTTATGCCAATTTAGGCAATTTATGATTAATTTGTAAAGAAACCAATAAAAAACTTTTCTTCACTGATATTATATGACTATTTTAATGGAATTTCTGCGATCTAAAATATTTTAAATTGCGTTGCATAAATAAAAACTATCTTCTTAGGAAATTTTGAGCCAGAAATTGTATAACAGCTAATTTAGTATCAGTTCAGATAATTGGTCTTGAATTAGTTCTTGTTACATTATTAAGACATGCGGAAATAATGTTCTATACCCCTTATTACTCACGACGTTGATAATTTTTAAAACATTTTTGTCAATGACGACCTAAGTTTAATAAATTTATTATAAAAATGTAATCATAAGATGAGGCTACCTCGATATAATAGTTTTCCACAAGGATATTAAAATGATATGTAAAATTCTTTGAAAAAAAAATAAATTGGCCTTATCTAAGTCATACGTGATATGAGGCGACTATGATACACTTTTCGTATTCAGCTGAGTCTGATAGCCTAGACATATTAGATTATATTTCACCGAAACCGAGAAATAAATAATGTAAATCTGAAAATCGGTAGGAATGTTTTATTTAGTGTACTGAACAACATACCAAAAGTCCTAAGCCGTCATATGACGGCATCATCATGAAAAAAGGCATAGACGGGTATTAGCCCAGGAGTATTAGGTTTTAACCAGGAAGTAATTATTTTAAACTTTCCCGTGCAATTTGACACTAGATATGTTGATAGTAGTACTATGTAAACAACGTCAGTTGTTCCTTCGTTGCGGTGAAGTTTAATAGAAAATCAAGTTTTCAAGGTAAGTTGATGTAATTTTCTTTATTCAGAATATATGCTTACTACAAAGACACGTGTGGATTATTATCAAAAATTACTACTACAGGAATGAGGTGCATTCAAATAGCCATGAACCTAGCCAAAATGTTCAACCGTCATTGCGCTTAAAACAATTTATTCGGTAACTTTCCTTGGCTACATTTGTAACAATGAGGGCCATTAATATTGGGGTAATGAGGACCATTAACATTGGGGTAATTGGGGTGCGTAAGAATAGGGGTAAGGTAGCAAGTAAAAATATGAAAATGTTGCCTGATGCAACTGTTTAAGAAGATAGTAGCACCAGTGAAAGCGAGGAAGAATACGATTGCTTATGCATTTCTTGTCACAGCTGTTTAAAAGAGAGCAGGCGAGGGGACGGGTGAATACGATGCCGAATCTGTAAGCAATGGGCTGTCGAAGCTTGTGCGGGAGCTGACGAACATGACGATGTGTTTATATATTATGTGAATTCTGCAAATAATTTCCTTTTAGTTCTTTAGTTTTTATATGTGGTCTGCCTGCCTCGGGCGACGGGGTGGGGCTGGGGTAGGGCATGACGAAATAACACATCATAAATACTTATTTCTTTGATAATGTTAAATATTTTTCTTACTTTCTATATTGCAATAATGTCTTCTTATGTAATAAAGTTATCCAGATTTTTTTGGTTTCTCTAACATGATGAAATAAAAATACAAAATATTCAATAATAATTTATTTAGTCAATAACAGATAATAACAGTATTTAATAGTTATGTACAACACTTAATATTGTTATAGAACCATTTTCGGTGCTCTTAAACCAACTGGATCATAAATGAGTTTGTAGTTTGTTATAAAGTGGTAAAAATTGAAATCTTTTCCAAATTCATTTCGTACCTAAATTTAATATTATTGTAGTACTCTATATGCGTATCGTGTTAAAAAGTCACGTGACAGATAACCGCCGATATTTCAATTCATCTGTGTGCAAGGAAGAACCTAAAACGGCACCAAACTTTATTTTTTATTATAGCCTGTCAGGAGTATCTATGGCATTAGAATGGATATAAATATAAATAAGTAGATAGTTGAAATGAATATAGATAATGGTAAAAAAATGGCACTATTTTTAAGTTTTGCCAGTTCTCTCTTTTATAAACACATTCCTTTACATATTAAATTATCTGGGAAATTATTCCAGTATGCCAATCTACTTTTCAGAGTACCTATATTTTGTTACACCGAAACATTGAATTAGCTATATCATAAAACACTTTGTTGCTTGGAGAAAGAAGAGGTGAGTATCATAAAACCACCAAGTGTATAAATAATTATAAACAGAAGGCCATAGAAAATGTTGCTTCTACTTTAAAATGTGTGGAGGCTTATTACTGCCGATCAACAACGAAAAGATTATATCTGCCATCTGATTTATCTATCAAAAAAATGTCTAGAATGTATAACGATACAGCAATTGCCGAAGAAAAAGTTATTTACTATTTAAGGAGTATTTTCAATACACGATTCATTTTAACTTTCAAAACTTAACAAACACAACTTGACAAAGACGTATGTTATGCGTGTCTAGAACATAGTGAGATGTTAAAAATTAAATTATGACGAAACGAAACAACTGGCCACTGAAATTTTCAGTCACCAGTTGTTTTCAGTCTGAAAAGAGAATACATAAATTGAGAGCAGATGCTTTTGTTGGCTATTTAAGGGTAGATAGAGACGATTTATAATATTGACCGCGAAAAGACCTATAGAGCAATCCCCGCCAAACAAAACACAATAATCTTGCTATAGAGCAATCCCCGCCATACAAAACACAATAATCACAACGTATATATCTACAACCTCACGACTTACCACGTATTCAAGATGAGATGAAAAGCATGGCAGTAGAGTATGTTTAATCATGGGAAAAGCCGAAGGTGGGCGAAGCTTGTAATATCGAACGAAAAGTGTTTATTGCAAACTCTAGGTAAACTGTGGCAACTAGCTCTGTTAGTTGGATGAAAGTAGAAGATGTTGGAAGAAATAACAGAGTAGTTGCTTTAAAAGACCAAAGTTACGACAACTCGTCCTTTAATAGTAACTACCTAAAATAACGTGCACATGGTATTAATTAATTTTTTGTATAGTGATAAAGACACAGTCCAGTAGCAGCAAGTGTGTTCTTTTACGGGATTAATTTTACTTACGCCAATTAGCACTCTTTCTTACGCTATTTTTTTAATGTACAACAAATGGAAAATTATTTCTCACAAATGTTTTTGTCAAGTGAGTAGGTCAGTTAGGTAATTTTTCACAGTGTGATTAACTGTATATAATTAAAAATCTACATAAGTTCTGATAATCAAAATAGTTGCATTCACTAGGTATTATTATAGTGATGGTTATAATATAAGTTTTCTGTCCCAAAATTTTTTATAAGAATGATCTATGGTCTTGAAATGAAAATATGCATTTTTATTGTTAAAATCACATTACAGGCTTATAAGGAAATTTTGGGACAAAAAACTTACATTATAATGTAAGTTTTTTGTCCCAAAATCATTATAATAATAGCTAGTAGGTTTAGTTAGTTACAAGGAGGGCAGAGGTTTACAAAACTCGATCTTTCAGAGGCTTAGGCAATTAGTATACATCAAGGGGATTTGTATATAAGCGGTTGCCGTTTGGGTTACGTTGTGCACCGGATAAGTATCCGAAAATTATTGCTAAGGTTTTACATGGTATAAAAGGGGTTATTTGATTCGTTGATGACATATTAATTACAGGGCGAGATCGTAGGTAACATTTAGGACGGGTTGTACAAGTTCAATAAAAATTACAACAGTTTGGATTAACCATTGCGAAGGAGAATTGCGAGTAATTTATTTTCCCAAATATGTTCAAACGATTAAGAAACGTTTCCTTAACATTATAGAATCATTTAAATCAAAGAAATCTTCAATAAAAATAAAATTACTGAATCTAATTCATATTTTCTTTTAATTAACAGACTATTCGTTCGGAAGAAATAAACATTTATTTTCTTTTAAGAAGTGAATTGGTTTAATTGAAACTAATGTTTTATTAATTTAAAAACATTTTATTTTGGAAATTCAAAGAATTGACTATTGACTAGTGAAAGGGCGAATTATTTTTTCCTCTGTCTGATAAAGAATTTTGTCAGCCTCGTGATCACATTAAGTAGGGGATTTGCCTAGTCAAGTGGCCGACTACTTTTCTCATCTAGGAAATTTGCTACTGCTATTTATTAAAAGTAATAATGCAGTTAATGTTTCTTACTAAGTTTGTTTAACTGAAAATCGCTGAAGAGAAATAATAATGCAACGCAGACATTAGCCGATTGCACTGTCTGTGATTATTTCCGTTAGTGATGACGCAACGCCTAACATTCATTAGTTTTAGTATACTTATTTTCGGACTCATCTCTAAGCATTTTAGAAGTTAAGCACTTGCTTTCTGCTTAATCTGATCAAATTATTTAATTTATCTATGATAAATAAATAGTATAAATAGGTGACTTTTTCTGAAATTAATATCGACTACACAAATTGTTTGAATTTTTATGTCACGTGGCTTGTGATCATTTATGAGGATAGACAGCTGTATAACGTGTTTCTTAGACCTTTGGTCTATGGGCAAATTTCCATAACCATATTTTTATTTAGGATGTTATAGGATAGATGTTATAGGATCGGATTATTAATTCACTGAAGTAGGTATACATTATTGGTATTAACATTTCTACGAAAATTATCCGCTATATCCCAAATATATGTCATTTAAATTTATGAAGTATATATATATATATATATATATATATATATATATATATATATATATATATATATATATATATATATATATATATATATATATATATATATATATAATTCTATATATATATATATATATATA
Organism: Tetropium fuscum; assembly: GCA_964058915.1. Taxonomy (NCBI): domain Eukaryota; kingdom Metazoa; phylum Arthropoda; class Insecta; order Coleoptera; family Cerambycidae; genus Tetropium; species Tetropium fuscum. Next base: position 35,568 of record CAXKVY010001496.1, read on the forward strand.
TATATATATATATATATATAATATATATATAATTCTATATATATATATAATATAATATATATATATATAATAATATTATATATATATATATAATTATATAATATATATATATATAATTCTATATATATATATAAGAATTATATATATATATATATATATATATATATATATATATATATATATATATATATATATATATATATATATATATATAATTCTATATATATATATATATATATATATATATATATATATATATATATATATATATATATATATATATATATATATATATATATATTAGCTTTGAAATTCTTTGCTATTCATATTTATTTTGTGAAAAGTAATCTTGGGTTTGTAGCATTTCATTATATAGAAATAAGCAAATAGACGAATGAGAAAGAAAACACACTTACTGGTAAGTGTGTTTTCTTTCTTATTCGTCTATTTGCTTATTTCTATATAATGAAATGCTACAAACCCAAGATTACTTTTCACAAAAAAAAAATATATATATATATATATATATATATATATATATATATATATATATATATATATATATATATATATATATATATATATACATGTACATACATATACATATATATGTATGTACATATATATGTATATATATATATATATATATATATATATATATATATATATATATATATATATATATATATATATATATATATATATATATATATATATATATATGTACTAGGTACTACTAACTTACTCTAATAAGCTAGGTATACTTTAATATAAATGTTGAACACATCAATATTATTACAGCATATATCGACAAATTTAACACATGTGGCCCGTTTTTAAAAAGAAAAAATGGACGAACTGTGACTGAAAAATTAGGAGATACATTTAAATTGATTTTTACCTAATATTTTGTAAATTTCACGTGCACCTATTTCCATAGCTTTATAAGCCAATATATTATAATATTCACGGATCTTATAACTTCTTACCGAAAATTAAGTCCCTGAAGCCCAATCACGTAATTTTTCTGATATTTCTCCTAGCTCTACCGAAGGTTTTAACGGTTTCTCTTCATGATCATCTTTCTCTTCATGATTCTCTTCCTGTAACATAATAACCATTAACTATTACGTAGGTACTATTAACAAAAATACATTGCCAATGGCGGCCAAATATAGGTGTAAAATTAGAGCAAATATTTTCGCCTATATTTGATAGATAAAAGAAATTCTTTTGTTAATAAATTTTTTTGGTTTCATTATACTATGCAACGTCCATGTTTAAATAATATACTACAACATAATAATATCACACGACTTAAAAAAATATAATGATGTAATTAATAATAAGCTTAATCAGTTATTGCTAATTATTATAGTTAGAAATATGTTGTCTTAATGATTTATAGGTATGTAGAATATGTTTTTAATTGCATATGCTATATGTAATAGCTGAGAAAAAAACGTTAATTAAAAAATAGTAATCGTAAGGAATATTTTTCTTCACAAACATATTAACGAAATTAATATCAATATCAACGAAAACATTTAAACTATTTGCAATTAAATAAAAGACACATTTTTTATCTTTATATTAATTTTTATAAATGCATGTTTACTGTGGCTTAAATGTTGGTGAAGTCAATATGTGATAAATGATTTATTTTAGAAATATTATGATAGAGAAATAATGTTTTAATTAGATTATTGGCTACTTAGTCTCCTACTACTACCCTGATGAATCGTTCTTATTTTAAAATTGGACGCCAGTTCTAGTGAACATAAATTTTTACCTTTTAACTTTAAAGGGTTGATACTTATTTTTCAATTATGCTGCGTATGCACTATTAGAATTATTTAGCTAAATGAAGGATAATTTTAGAAATATCCATTTTTTGAGGCACCGTGCTACTAAAAATGTCCCTTTTGAGGATGCCCCAGGTAAGACATATACCTACTGATTTACCCAAATTATCCGTTGAGGACATCTTGATCCTAAAAAAGGTCCTCATGAGAATTCCCAGGCAAGACCTACACTGATGTCCACAAAATATCCATTTTGTGGACATCTTGATCTTAGAAATGTTCCTTTTGTGGGGCATCGTGCTACCAAAAATGTTCCTTTTGAGGATGCCCTAGGTATGACATATGATTGACCCAAAATATCGGTTCAGGACATCTTGATCCTAAAAATTATTTTGGGCTCGTAAAAATTATATAAAATAGCTCGTATTGCAAATTCCTTTACGAATATATATGTATGTATAGCTTTTACGACATTTTGCTGAACCAGATCGATTAAATTAAACACGATTTGAACAAATGAAATTAAAAATAAAAAAATAATTGAATGAAATAAAAAATTAATATAAGTTAATCGTGACACTCGATTTCCAGCGACAACTTGATTAAGCTCCATTTGATTGAAATACAAACCATCTAAAAAATTTGGGTTCATAGGCTATAATATCAAGTTACTTACTTTAGTAGTTAGTCACTTTTAGCAGATTTAAAAAACTTAAACGATTTTTAGTTTGAATCGACCATATTGACACTATGTTCAAATTATACAAAAAAATAAAATTTTAATAAAATAATATCTAAAATATTTTTGTCTGAAGAAACGTCCCCTACGTATTCATTATATTCATAGGTACTCTGTCATCAGCCTCAAAATATTGCTGCATTTCTGATTCTGGCATGCTACTGTACATTGAAGCAATGCATTTTGTTTCACAAGCACGTGGCTGGGTGACAAGATTCGTGGCCGCAAACAACGTAGACAACGCAGCGCAAACAAGACTGTCTGGATGGTCGAAGGTCTGGAATCTGGATCACAGCATACTTATGCTGTGGTCTGGAGCAGCACATTGCGTTGCCGCAGCGTTGCCGAAGTTGGTATTCAGTAATATTGCCAAGTAAAATGTATGTCAGTACGCTTCTATGTTCTTACGAAAGAAAAGTATAAATCTAATCAGAAACAAGAAGAATGTATACTTATTTTACGTTGAACTTAAACTACCGTTAAGCGGTCGTGTACTAAGATGCCGTTATGATAGATATGACGTTAATAAATATATGACCATATAGCATATGAACCGACACGTATCTATATTATTATCTCAGCCGTTGAACCTGTGCCAAATTCCTGTAACGTAAGAATCTAAAATATTGTTGAATAACCAGCTGATCCTCCTGGACAGACCTTATGCCATGTACACGTATTTTTACTATTGGGTCAGCCGCCAACACCCTATGAAAAAAGTAATTTGTGACGAAACTGGTCCTCATTGAAAGACCTCATACCATGTACACATATTTCTAAATACCTATAAAGTGATTACGAGCGTTGTATACTATAGGCGCCCATATTGAAAATAGTAGGCAGTAAATGTCGAATTTTGAGCTCAATACTTGTAATGAGCCTATTTTTTCCAAGTAGCTTTAGAATTAAAGTTTACACAGTAGAAAGTTATACAGTTTTGTGTAAAACAATTAGAACATGTTTTTTAAAAAATATTTACCAGATCAAAGATCAAAATGACCAACTTTCCATCCTGTCTTATATAAAAATAAACAAATGTTTGCAACCAATAATATGCAACCAAGAATATAGTTCAACAGATATTTTCAACCATTTTTTCAATCACGTCCAAATTATTCACGTTATGATCGAGATTTGATCAAAAAATGGGTGTTTTTATGACCACACCATTAGTTCCAGTACACCGTCCCAGTACATCATTATACCGTTCTCAGACAAAATTGTAAACTCCAAACATTATCTTCGAACGGTAAATCACCCTTACTCTTCTTGATACTTAATACCTGCTATTGAATTCTCTTCTGTGCCCTAAAAAATCTAAAATGTGAAAAATTTCAGTCATGGTCATGAAACGGTAAGAATCCCCACATCAGTACGTTTTTGAAGTGATAACTTTAGACTCATTTTGCTGAGGAGTGAACGTAAGTGAATCGTCACACTCGGGTTGCTAACTCTGAATCGGGTTTACTCGGCTCCACTCGACATCAAGCGCGCTCGTATTGGTGACGCACTAAATCGTGTATATCAATGCTTACACATTGATAAATCTGTATGAACTTTAAGGTACCTACATGTATTTATTTATTGGTTATCGTGGTATAAAGTTTCCGGATCTTAAATACCTATTGTACTTGTGTTTTACTTGAGGCAATACTTGTCATTCACTGGATTACTGAATATCTAACGGTCCATCCTCGGTCAAGATCCATTCGTGTCCATCAATTGGATTTAGAATACAGGGACGATTGTCTATAAACATCGTGCCAAATTCCAGGTTGATATTTTTTTTATTATTTTTATATTTTGGTGTGTTGAGTAGCGTGTTTTTTAATAACAACATATTTTTTTACTAATCTGGTGCCATATCTTCCGTATGACATTCGATATTTACGATAATTCACGATTTCGATAATTTAAATAAAATTGCTGCCTTTTTGTACATCTCCACAGATAATACGTGATATATGTGATGATATTAAAATTACTTAGACGAACGAATTAAGTAGGCACCTACATTAATTTCGTTGAGTGCGGAATCAGTAAATTAAATATTACCGCCAGGCATCATATCATGTGAAATGTAGGAGATAAAAAGATAGTAGATAATATAATGTATACTTAGCTTATCTCAAGGACATTGTAGTAAAATGATAATGGATAATGTAGGTACCTACCTACTACAGCACACTTTTTAGATGTTTTGTACGTGGCTGAAGACAGCATCATAATCAGATTCAGATATCAACTTTTTACAGTTGACCAATAAAATAGTGGACTAAAAGCTATATAATGTGTTAATTACGAATAAAATTGTAATGAATGTATGGAGGGGGGCTAATAGATAATGAAAAATACAGTTGGGACATAATATCATTATTTTTGCACTAAAATAATATTATAAAAATTAATTAAATGAAGTAATACATATCTAGGTAAATTCTACAAATCACACAAAAAAGTTTGTATCACCACCAATTTTTTTATATACACTTTAAATCGTGCCCTTAACAAGAAAATCCCACGGACTCACAAAAAAACAGGGGAAGGCAGGGTGAAAACCGCCCTAATAATATTGAAATTTAAAAATTCTACAAATCACGCAAAAAAGTTTGTATCACCACCAATTTTCCTATATACACTTTAATTCGTGCCCTTAACAAGAAAATCCCACGAACTCACTAAAAAACAGGGGAAGGCAGGGTGAAAACCGCCCTAATAATATTGAAATTTAAAAATTCTACAAATCACGCAAAAAAGTTTGTATCACCACCAATTTTCCTATATACACTTTAATTCGTGGCCTTAACCAGAAAATCTCACGAACTCACTAAAAAACAGGGGAAGGCAGGGTGAAAGCCGCCCTAATAATATTGAAATTAAGAAATTCTACAAATCACACAAAAAAGTTTGTATCACCACCAATTTTTTTAAATACACTTTAATTCGTGCCCTTAACAAGAAAATCCCACGGACTCACAAAAAAACAGGGGAAGGCAGGGTGAAAACGGCCCTAATAGTATTGAAATTTAAAAAATCTACAAATCACGCAAAAAAGTTAGTATCTCCACCAATTTTCCTATAAACACTTTAATTCGTGCCCTTAACAAGAAAATTCTACGAACTCACTAAAAAACAGGGGAAGGCAGGGTGAAAACCGCCCTAATAATATTGAAATTTAAAAATTCTACAAATCACGCAAAAAAGTTTGTATCACCAACAATTTTTTTATATACACTTTAAATCGTGCCCTTAACAAGAAAATCCCACGGACTCACAAAAAAACAGGGGAAGGCAGGGTGAAAACCGCCCTAATAATATTGAAATTTAAAAATTCTACAAATCACGCAAAAAAGTTTGTATCACCACCAATTTTTTTATATACACTTTAATTCGTGCCCTTAACAAGAAAATCCCACGAACTCACTAAAAAATAGGGGAAGGCAGGGTGAAAACCGCCCTAATAATTTTGAAATTTAAAAATTCTTCAAATCACGCAAAAAAGTTTGTATCACCACCAATTTTCCTATATACACTTTAATTCGTGGCCTTAACCAGAAAATCTCACGAACTCACTAAAAAACAGGGGAAGGCAGGGTGAAAGCCGCCCTAATAATATTGAAATTAAGAAATTCTACAAATCACACAAAAAAGTTTGTATCACCATCAATTTTTTTAAATACACTTTAATTCGTGCCCTTAACAAGAAAATCCCACGGACTCACAAAAAAACAGGGGAAGGCAGGGTGAAAACGGCCCTAATAGTATTGAAATTTAAAAAATCTACAAATCACGCAAAAAAGTTTGTATCACCACCAATTTTCCTATATACACTTTAATTCGTGCCCTTAACAAGAAATAGAACATTTATTTTAATGTAGTCTTCTTTCACCATATAATGAAACTTATATTTCCTGCAACCGCTGTGCTTACATGAAGCATACTCAATTATTAATAAATCACAGTACGGTGCTTTCTTATTTTTTCGGTATTCTTTAAAAATCATAACACAAGTTACTTTCTTTGATTCCATTTTTCGTTTTACCGCATAATGTCTTGACTCGGAATTTTCTACCAAATCCATTCCGTTTTCATAGCGACTAATTTCCATCGTCATGTAGAATTCAAATTTTTTTCTCCGTGGGATTTTCTTGTTAAGGGCACGAATTAAAGTGTATTTAAAAAAATTGGTGGTGATACAAACTTTTTTGCGTGATTTGCAGAATTTTTTAATTTCAATATTATTAGGGCGGTTTTCACCCTGCCTTCCCCTGTTTTTTAGTGAGTTCGTGGGATTTTCTTGTTAAGGGCACGAATTAAAGTGTATATAGGAAAATTGGTGGTGATACAAACTTTTTTGCGTGATTTGTAGAATTTTTAAATTTCAATATTATTAGGGCGGTTTTCACCCTGCCTTCCCCTGTTTTTTAGTGAGTTCGTGGGATTTTCTTGTTAAGGGCACGAATTAAAGTGTATATAGGAAAATTGGTGGTGATACAAACTTTTTTGCGTGATTTGTAGAATTTTTAAATTTCAATATTATTAGGGCGGTTTTCACCCTGCCTTCCCCTGTTTTTTTGTGAGTCCGTGGGATTTTATTGTTAAGGGCACGATTTAAAGTGTATATAAAAAAATTGGTGGTGATACAAACTTTTTTGCGTGATTTGCAGAATTTTTAAATTTCAATATTATTAGGGCGGTTTTCACCCTGCCTTCCCCTGTTTTTTAGTGAGTTCGTGGGATTTTCTTGTTAAGGGCACGAATTAAAGTGTATATAGGAAAATTGGTGGTGATACAAACTTTTTTGCGTGATTTGTAGAATTTTTAAATTTCAATACTATTAGGGCGGTTTTCACCCTGCCTTCCCCTGTTTTTTAGTGAGTTCGTGGGATTTTCTTGTTAAGGGCACGAATTAAAGTGTTTATAGGAAAATTGGTGGTGATACAAACTTTTTTGCGTGATTTGTAGAATTTTTAAATTTCAATATTTTTAGGGCGGTTTTCACCCTGCCTACCCCTGTTTTTTAGTGAGTCCGTAGGATTTTCTTGTTAACGGCACGAATTAAAGTGTATATACAAAAATTTGTGGTGATACAAACTTTTTTGTGTGATTTGTAGAATTTACCTAGATATGTATTACTTCATTTAATTAATTTTTATAATATTATTTTAGTGCAAAAATAATGATATTATGTCCCAACTGTATTTTTCATTATCTATTAGCCCCCCTCCATACATTCATTACAATTTTATTCGTAATTAACACATTATATAGCTTTTAGTCCACTATTTTATTGGTCAACTGTAAAAAGTTGATATCTGAATCTGATTATGATGCTGTCTTCAGCCACGTTGTTTTGTTCCATACAATATCATCTATCTTGCGTGAACTTCCTTATTCTCACCTCTCACCTTCTTGTTCATTACATCTGTCCGAATCTCAACTTCTTGTTCATTATAATTAAAACGTCTATTAAAGTACCTACAAGATGACAAAGATGAGATATAAATTATATTTTGGGATAAAAAGCATATAAAGTTCTATTTTACTCCATCAGAAACGGGACTAAAATATTACCAGCGAGTTTTCTCTATGATATTATTACTTTTTAACTAGAGACTAGGAAACAGATCTTTTTTTGTTCAACAAAACAACAAAACTTATTTATATTCGGGACGACAACGACGTTTACCCACTCAAAATTTTCCACAAGCAAGAACTTTAATCGATCATTGTGGCATCGATGATTTAGCAAGTCGCATGGACAATGGACATAGGTATTATATGGACTAATTTATTTACACAGAATTTTAAACAACGATTTAGAATCGCTTGAAGTTCAGAGTTCCTCGATGAGCAGTTCGTCATCACAGCATTTTTAGCATTCCAACAGCACGTAGGTATATATGTATAGAATACCTATATACACCTATGATAATATGTGAATAAGGACAATATTGATATACCTATCTCGTTGTAGGTACTTAGAAGCAAATTGGTGATGTGTTTCACGATCTAGTATGTGTGTGTGTGTGTGTGCATAAATCAATTTGGCTTAAAGTTATTTATATTTATTTCAAATAATTATTTTAATATGTCAATTTTATCTGTTAATCTGCTAATTAATTTATTTTCCCTTTCATTTTATTTTTCTTGTTTTATTATATTACTTATATTTTGCTGCATACTTTTGTATCACAATCGTCACTTTGCTGTATCCTGTAATTTGGCCATGACCATAATAAATAAATACTAAATAAGTAAGTACCTAAGTATAGTTTGTACCAGACATATATGAGAATAAAAAAATGCCCCATCGTCAAAGGTAAACCCGATGTTTTTGATGAGCGGCGCGAGCCGACTTTGATCTCGTCAAAGCGGAGCCCCATCCTTTGACGATACGGCCGGCATTTTTTCATTCTCATATATGTCTGTTAGAGACAATACAATGTTTCAAGTGATTCCTGATGCCATTCTTAGTATATTTCGTTTAAGCGTAATAATGTTTTAACTCGTTTACAGGATGGGTCAACGAAAACGACACAGCGAATATCTAGGAATTTTTCGCAAAAGAAATTATTGCCACTTGCATAGAGCGTCCTATAAAAGAGGCAAGTGAAATTACTTCTTTTGTGTGACACCCGATATTACAAATTTGATTAGAGTATTGTGCAACGATTATAATGATATTGTTAGGGTTTGTCAGGTCTTTATTTAATAATAACACAGATATGCCAAAAAAAGTATACTAAAGATCTCTTTCTAACACATTACTCTTATGACACACTGACAGCAGAATCTGCTGCCAGCAGATTGTCAAGATTTTCAGATTGCCAAATTTTCTACAGAACGAGGTAGAAAATCCTTTTCACCAATGAAAGTACATTAAAATATTTATACTATTCACTGGTTGGTTGAAAGCTTGAATACTATCTAGGTATAACCTTATCTGCGGGTGCCCCTCTATCAGATCTATATAGTAACCACTGGGAAAAAATAATCGAGAATTTCTTAAATTTGTGTCTTTCCGTATTGATAATTATTATCCTTATATAAAGGATATGACCACCAATTATTATTACAGTGATAGGTATAACATGCATTCGTTGAATACTAGAATAAGGGTGTGTACAAAAGTTAAACATTTTTATTTAAACTATTTCAAAGCAGGGTTGCCTCAAGCTGTATACTACTTAATTTATTTAATATACGTGTTCCTAGAACCGCCTTTCGTGAAAATACACTGTTCTGTACACTGAATATGTTATAGAACAAATTAAATATACCTACTTTTAAAATATCCTCTTTGTTTAATGGCTAATAATTTTAACAAATAGCAGATCCATGTGATATATTTAATTGTGATACCAATGACCTGAAAAGAATCGTCTGATTACATTAATATTGTCAAGTATTAGAATGGATCCATAACGGCTATCCATATTATGACAAATGGATATGCATTGGATGTTATCTCCGGATAACCACCACAGTATAAGTACCTACATCAGAAGTCCATTGAACATAGGTACATTGCCGAGTTGACAATTTAGTCGGCCGTGGCGTTTGCCCAAAGAACGCCCAAAGCAAGTCGCGAAAAGCTTCCTTTATAACATAAGTAACTTTATTTGTTAATTTTCATAAAATTTTATTATTAATTTTTATCCTTTTCCTTTGCACGAATAAAAATATCATACATCTTTTATGTGTCTTACTTGAACTTCCTGACCTGACCTCAAACAATACCTAATTTAAGCGTATAATATCCTAAGGCCCCGCAACTGCTTAGTCCGCCCCTGACTTAGACCATAGATAAATATTTTACAAACAAAGGTGCAGGGCTGGCGGTCCTGAGTCCTCCGCCTGTCTCCTGGTCTCTTGCCCAGTGTTGCCGTTTTGGTACATTGTACTATTTCTAGTACATTTTCGAAAGCAAAGTGGGTAAATACAAAAGTACATTTCATCATAAATAGGCCTGATTCTAGTAATAGTACATTTTTAAAGAAGGCCAAGGTCATAAAAATCGGTAATTTTAACAGTAATAATAATCGGTAATAATAACAAATAATCAGAATATTAGAAAAGTAATAGTTGATTTTTGACATATTAGGTACCTAAAATATATTGCAACATTTTTGTAGATAATATATTTTAAAAAATAATACAATTTTTGTTTCTTTATGTTTTTATATTTACATTTTTTGTTTCGTGTATATTTTACGGTAAAAAAATTAAATTACTTTGCAAAACATAATTGTTTAATATCATCAGTGAAAAAAATTACTATGTACATTTTATTGTTTCTGCTCAGTGCTCAGTACATTTCACAAACTCAGCGCGGCACCGCGGCAACACTGCTCCTGTCTGTGTCTGTCTGTACTAGTGTATAGAGTAGGTATAGAATATAGGAGGTGACTGCATATTTTGTTTCCTGGTCCTACTGTATTTTAAACAATAATTCTAAATACATAAATCTCATTCAAGATAGCAATATGTGAGTTTTAAGCAAACAAAATAAAAGGTAAAGTATCATTTTGCAAAAGATGTTTTAATTTAGGTTAGGTACATTTTTTACATCAATGAATTCACAATAAATAAACACGAATTTAATTGCGTTTCACGTTAGACAACATTGAATTGCTTTAACATTACTATTCCGAAAGCATATAGCATTTAAATTGTAAATGTAGATATGTACGTTCATAATCTATATGTGCCATCCTACCATTATAAATAGATAGGTACCTACCTAACCTATTATTGTTTTTTAATACAAACCTAATAGTTGTATACAAGGTTGTGTGCTATAATATGTTGTGCTTTGTTTCAGAATTTTGAATATCCGCAGACAAATTGAAGAATCAAGTGATGTATTTGCAATGTGAATGTCCTAGGACACAGCATGAGATCTTTGGCAAATATCCCCGGAAAAATGGCAAAAGTATCAGTGTTGTGTAATTTAGAAATTTGGAAGCATAGTAAATGGAGAACTATTGATAAATTAAGATAATAAATATATCCCATAAATGATATTCTTACATTCCGTAAATTCTTGTGCCATATTAGTTTCGGTACTAATTGATAAACTGTTAGAAATTCTAATCTAACCTAACTAATAACCAAAGTCAATAGTATTATTAAAAAATAAAGTGAGAATGTATGACGAGTCTCGGCTATGCTTAGGGGGCACCAAGAGGGTGTCCTCTGTAAGACATTTCCCACACAGAATTAAGAAAAAAGCTGGTTGGATCCTGAAAGCCGCCGATCTTAGGAAATGTGTGATTGCTGTTATATTTTTTTCAGTAATTTCAATTATTATATACTCAAGACAGACTCGGTCTCCATATTTAACTACGTAAGTACTTGCTTATTTGTCATTACTTTATGTGTATGGAAATTGTACCTTAGATAGTATATAGTCTGAGATACACTGTCATCTGTTTCCCGATTTGAAATTTTAGTGCCCATAATAGGTACATAATTATCAGTTTTGGTAGGGAATATACAGTGGTGTTTAATAATTGTATTGTCACTTTGTCTACTTAAATAAGTTAATGATTGTTGGTAATTTTCCAACTTTATTTAAATAATAATAATAGGTACCTAATGAAGTTTTTACAGAAAATGCAAAGCAAAACCATGATAGTCACTAAGTACTACTACATTGTGGTAGGTAAACTCCAGTAAATTCCATGTTACTTGTTAAACATCTATTCTATGAAACAAAGAATATCTACTTATGAAAGCGCTGCAGTTTGTATAATGAAATATAATATATTACCAGAGTACAGGGTGAAATATGGTGGTGATGTACATACACATAGAGTATGTACATGTACAACTCCTAGAGTATAACTCCTATAATACCTATAGGTATAAGGTGCGAGGTACTCCTATAAGGTGCAAATCATCGCTAACCACAAAAACATTAATTTACACAGGACTGAAAAATATAACAATTTATTTACCTTCTAAAATAAAACAGTACTTAATAGCCTCGGTAAACGCCTCAGTAATAGCCTATACATATTTCCAAGAGTTCGCACACTTGTGTATTGATTTTCTTAAATCTTATTCTATACCTAGCAGTATAGCTTGAGTTTTGCTGTTATTTGTTGACTCTTGGGCCACCAAACTACAGCTCCGTAGGCCATCATTGGTCTTATGATAGCAGTGTATATCCACAGGACCACCCTGGGTTTCATTCTCCAGGTTTTCCCTATGGTTCTGCGACACTGCTCATATGATATGTAGGCCTTATTTATTCTTCTTTCGAGGTGAAGATTCCAGTTTAGTTTAGCATCGAAAGTTACCCCCAAGTATTTCACCTGTAGTGCAAAATTTAATGCTGCGTTTAGGAGAATGGGTGCTCTCATTGGCTCCAGTTTTCTTTTCCTTGTGAAGAGTACCATTTCCGTCTTCTTGGGGTTAATGGATAGGGCATGTTCATTACACCAATTTTCAATTATTCTTAAGACCGTCTGCATTCTCTGGCAGAGGGCTCCTTTGAATTTTCCATTAAGCAGTATCGTTAGGTCATCTGTGTATGCAATTGTGTAGAATCCTTCCATGTTGAGGTGGTTTAGAAGGCTGTCAAGAACAAGATTCCATAGCAGTGGTGATAAAACACCTCCCTGCGGACAGCCTTTCGCAACCAGTCCTATTATGACAGTGTCTCCTGCACTGATTTGTACTGCTCTTTTAGAGAGCATGTTGGATATCCAGCTACCAACAATATGAGGAACGTTCCTATGTGATAGGGCTTTAAGAGGTATATAATGGTAACTGAAAGGTTGTCATCAACAACCTATATTACCAAAAGTTTTATAATGTGGGAATGCTAGTATTTAGAAAACCTCTATAAAACAAAAATAGTTTATTAGGATATTCATCAAATAAGTTTATTTTTAAAAGCTATACGAACTTGTGAAATTTTTACAGATTAACTGTCAATCTTACAAGTTAGTAGCATTATTTACATTAAGGAATTCTGTTTTATTTGTATCATATGATAGAAATCATAGTACAACTGTTATTTCCTGTAAGACAAAATTTGGACGATGAAATAATTGAATTGAACCTTCTCTAAGAATTGAACCATCTGCTGGTGCAGAGACTGCTGAAGTAGAAGAAAACAGCTTAGCATTTACAAACTCTTTAATAGGAAATCATTTTTTAGGCATTTCGATTTTGTTATTGATGGAATCATCAACATAACTCGTGGCAATTTCGCTGGATTTCCATCTCCCTGCACGTTTTAAGGATAAAATATGTTCATCCACAACCATAGTAACCCCAGATCGACCAAAAGAATGACCGATATATAACTCGGGTTCTTTCAAACCTAAATATTTCGCGATTTGCTTTAGTACAGCGCCAATAGTGTGTTAAAAAAATATGTTAAAATAAATAATGTTAAGGCTGTCTGTTCTGGGAGGCCAAATATTTACGTATTTATACAACATGCAGGGCTCTAAACTGCGGCCATCATCGGCTATAGTAAATCTTCTTGTTGTTAAATTTTTTGTTTGTCACAATGTCACAATTACGTATTTGTCCATATGTTCTGTGTCATTCATGGTCAGAGAGAGAAATTCATCATATCGACAATAGCTATAAATTCCGAATGTTGTTTCAATTTTCACAAGCAACCAATGGTTAATGGTCATCAGGAGCATCCAATAGAAATCGATCAACCTCTTTGGTTAACATCTTGGCATGGTTGGAATGATGTATATATATATATATATATATATATATATATATATATATATATATATATATATATATATATATATATATATATATATATATATATATATATATATATATATATATATTTTGTGAAAAGTAATCTTGGGTTTGTAGCATTTCATTACATAGAAATAAGCAACTAGACGAATAAGAAAGAAAACACACTTACCAGTACTATATCTGGACACACATACGGAAATGAATCACTATGCATATGAAAACGAACCACTCATATTTATTTTGTGAAAAGTAATCTTGGGTTTGTAGCATTTCATTACATAGAAATAAGCAACTAGACGAATAAGAAAGAAAACACACTTACCAGTACTATATCTGGACACACATACGGAAATGAGTGATTCATTTCCGTATGTGTGTCCAGATATAGTACTGGTAAGTGTGTTTTCTTTCTTATTCGTCTAGTTGCTTATTTCTATGTAATGAAATGCTACAAACCCAAGATTACTTTTCACAAAATAAATATGAATAGCAAAGAATTTCAAAGCTAATATATATATATATATATATATATATATATATATATATATATATATATATATATATATATATATATATATATATATATATATATACACATATATATATATATATATATATATATATATATATATATATATATATATATATATATATATATATATATATTATATGGCCTGTCAATAAGTGTCTCTTTTTTAGTTTAAGAAAATAATAAATCTTTATTCATATTATTTTTATTTATTTGTAACCTTTTTATAATATTTTTTTTAAATACCATTTGCAATTTTCATTTTGATATCTACCGTTTTTATTAACGTTTTATAATAAAAAAAATGTACAAGCTGTTCTGATTTATTTAAGCATATTTAAATCTATTGTTTATACATATATTAGGAAAAATTTTATTTAATAATAAACTATTATTATTGATAATTCACAGGCTGATGAATAAGAATAAGAGACCTGAACCAAACATTAAATGTGGAGTTATGAGTGGTCCTAGGATACTTCAAAATCAGGATCATACGACGGATGCAAGACTGCGTAGTGACTCCAGAGTGTTGGTTTTTGTAGAAACAGTGTACTCAAAGCTTGGCAGAGACATTGCGGAACTGCTTGTACATACCAGAATAAAGTAAGTTGATGAATCAATGAAAAATAGTATGGAAAACGATTAATTTTAATATATCTGATTGTGCTTCGTGGAACATTTAGTAAGTGCATCATAATATGCCAAAATAATTACCATTCAATGTTTAGACAAAGTACACTATGCCCTATCTTAAAGAGTGGTGATCCTTCTGAGGTAAATAATTATGTACCGATAACTATTTTATGTAACTTTGGCATATTCCAAATAATCCTATACAATCATATTTTCAAAGTCGTCCATTTCTGTGAATCAACATGGGTTAATGGAAAAACGGTTGATTGTGGCAAATCTGGCTTGTTTCATCCAATTTATATCTGGGAGTCTGGATGCATGTGGCCAACTCGATATTATCTATACATTATCTTATTTAGCTAGAGCTGGAGTACCTCAGGGTTCAAACTAATATGTCCTTTATCTTAGATAATATGCCACATTTATTTTTCGTGTATGATAAAAAAAAATTCTGGAATAGATTCTTTCTGGGGGGGATTTTGTAGAAAAGTGAAATGGCAAAAAAATGTTATATTGTATGTTACTTGAGCACACACAGTGGAGAATTATTAATAAGTATTAATTCGAAAGTTAAGTAAAAGTGATACTAGATGTGCGGGCTAGTGAGTGAAATAGTTTTAGTTATTATTCCTGACCTAGTTCCGTAACATGCGACATATTGATACGCTAAAAGTATGGCTAAAATTGAGGTACTTTAGCACTTCTTTAAAATTTTCTTCTGTTCTCATGAGCATTGAAAATTATCTCAATGACTAGTGGGAACCACTGCAAATACGTAGATATATAATAATATTCAATTATGTTGATTTTTCCTAGTTATTTGTGTTCTTGCCTGAACCTCTGTTAGTTGGTAAAAATATACACACAAAATCCCCGCCTTAAATGATCCCTTACGGTTACAAAATAAATTTAATAAGATTAATTATTGGTGTTCAATTAATGGCTTGAAACTAAACCACTTTAATTGCAAAGTATATAAAAGTACCGAATAATATAGATTTGGGTGTCATTTTTGATGATCAGTTAACATTTAATTATCATATTAAGGATGTATTAAGTTCAGCCAATAGAAAAAGCGGATTTTTTACGAGGAATTTGAGTAGCTTCAGGAATGTTATCAGGCTGAGGATGTTATACGTATATCATTTATTAGAAGCAAATTAGAATACGGATCTCTCATTTGGTTTCCTCTTTAGCAAAATAATTGCTTTAATTAAATGTGTATACAAAAAATATTTAAAATTCGTGCACTGGAAAAATAATGGTTATTATCCACCTAGGGGCATGGAAGATGAAGTGTTATATATTTAATTTAAAATGTAGAAGAAATGTCATGGTTTATCTTTTTTATATAAGTTGCTTCATAACCAGGTTGACTGTCCACTTCTTGATCATCTACAATTCTTTGTGCCTAGACAATTCTCGTGCACATAATACATTCTATTCCACTATCAGTAGAACTAACGTAGAAATTAAGTCACCTATTCATAATATTCATTATAATACATTAGCTGAAATTTTTACTTCTTTTTAAAATTTACCGCAATAGTAATATATGTTATTGTTTAACTAGCTGTAATATAGGTAGTATGTAAATATGTATATTATATTAGTAGTGTTTAGCATTTCCTGTAATTGGGTAAAACCTGTTGGAAATAAAGATAAAACCTTTTAAAAGTTGGGGTTTTGTAACAAAACATGTTTTTCCATGTAACAAAACATGTTATTCCGCATCTTTACGTATGTATATCATGACACTTTTTGCCAGTAAAGACCGAACTAGTTTCTGGAATTGATTGGTGTATAAAACTTTTTACAGGTACAAAATAGAGGTGACTGGTAAAAGTGTTCCAGTTTTAACGAATTTGGATAAAGGAAAATATGGTGTGATAGTATTTGAAAATTTAAATAAATACCTGCAGATGGACAATTGGAATAGAGAATTATTAGATAAATATTGTCGCGAATATTCTGTGGGTATAATAGGTTTTATTTTACCAGAGGAAGAGACATATGTGGGCGCTCAACTTAAAGGATTTCCCTTGTTTATTCATACAAACCTTAAATTGAAGGTAACTTTAATACTTTAATTAATATCTTTAACACTTTAAAATATGGCCTTAATATGACCTATTATTTAAAACCATGCTGTTATTGTGGAATAAAAAAGAATAATTATCTATATATTTTAGGATGCTGCTCTAAATGCAGCCTCACAAGTTCTGAGGTTAACTAGAGCTGGTGAAACAGCACGGGGTGACTTACCTGGGAATGATTGGACGATATTTCAATCGAATCACTCTACCTATGAACCTTTAGAATGGGCGAACAGGAACGATACTTTTCAAATCAATGAGAGTAAGTTAATTAGACTATTTCCTAAAAGTATTATTATGTTGTATTATGTATGCGAAAAAGTTAAATATTTCTGTTCCTATTAAGTTGAAGAGCTATCCATAGGGATCACCATGGTGCTTAGTGTGTTAAAGTACTGAGTTCCCATTTAAGCAAACATTCTGATTATATATAAAAGGATTATGTACTCCCTATATCTTAAATATATTAATAAATGCTTTTTAAATTGTCTATTTAAAAACAAATATTTAATACTTTCAATTTGTTTAAGGTGGTGTCAAAATTCCCCTTACAACAGTTATTCAGGATCACGGTCTCTACGATGATATACAAAGAGTTATTTTTGGGTCTGGACTGAAATTTTGGTTGCATCGACTATTGTTTTTAGATAGCTTAAGTTACCTAAGCCATGGGCAGCTAAGTTTGTCACTTGATCGTAAATTTCTTGTTGATATTGATGATATATTTGTTGGTGATGTGCGTACTCGTTTAATAGCTGAAGATGTAGTAGCTCTAATAGATACACAGGCAAGACTTGCCAGTATGGTTCCTGGTTTTAAATTCAATTTGGGGTACTCTGGAAAATATTTTCATCATGGAAATAATGAGGAAGATAAAGGAGATGACTTACTGTTAGAAAACATTAATAAATTTATGTGGTTTTCCCATATGTGGAATCATCAGCAACCCCATTTATATGATAATGAAACACTTCTTATGGAGGATATGATGTTGAATAAAAACTTTGCTAAAGAAAAAGGTAAGAAGTAGTGTTGTTGGTCAATTATGATTTTTGGTCATGACCGATATTTGACAGAACTAAAATTGACATGTCAAATTGATATTAAGCCAGTTATTTTCAAATTGACCAATGTTTCTTTTTTATGATAAAATGTGATCTCAATATATCTGATCATATCATCATCGGGCTTCTCTTAATTTTCATATTCTATAAACTCTTGTCGAAATGATCATAAATCGGAATGTGGGATTTCTAATTGATGCCGGTGTAACAAGCTGTCAACAGCATTTCAAGCAAATATAGATAAAATAATAAAAGAAATTCCTTTTTTTTGTATGTATTTGTAATTATTTGCAAATTATTTAAAACGTTGACCCTCATGAGTGTGCCTCCTAATGACTGACTAACGGGAAAATCTTGGAAAACTTGGAAATTACCATAAATACATTTATGTTAATTATTGTTTCAAATGGCACCTTCAACTTTGTAACTGTTTGTAATGTTCAGTGTTTGGTATGATATTTTCAGTCTTTGTTATGTTGTCAATATCCCAGTTTAACACGTATCGAGGGGTAAACTTACGGAAAAAAATATGAACAAACTTCTACTTCCCTAGCTATATTCTATTTACTCAACAGTTATAGTTAAACCCCTCCCCATTAATATAGACCAATGTATAATGCCATAACCAATTTCACATGCTACACATTAATAACGCAAGCCCCTGCAGATCGAAACTGCTTTTGAAATAGTGTGTTTGGTTGGTGTTGTGTGTAATATTCTATTCAATCTTACCCTTTTCGGGTCTAATCCTTGGAAGCAATAAAAGAAAGTTTTTTAAATTTTGTAGTATTTTTATGTTTAAAAAAAGCACATAGTTTTTCGGAAGAAATTATACATGTCCATTGCAAAGGAGAAAGTCACTCTAGATTTATTGAGTTCAACAGCGAAAGAAAATTAATACAAAAGAAGTGTAACAACCAAGCTATTTATTGTAAAATTTTAAGAAACAATTTTTGCCTTTCGCTACACAAAATAAATTTCGCTAAATGAAATTCGGTGATTTTTCCGGATTTGAGGGAAAAAACAAGCTGGGCGTTGTAAATTAGAAGGCTGCAACAAAAAAATCCCTACTTTTTACATCAAATGTGCAAAAAGTATTGATTTTTTTGTTGCAGCATTCTAATTTACAACGCTCAGCTTCTTTTTCCGTACAAATTCGGAAAAATTACCATAACCGTCGAATCTGAATTCGCTCGGCAGTTTGAGTTCAACGTGACCTCGGTTTGTGATCTAAAGATGACAAAATTATATTTTTTCCATATGTAATAGTAAAAAGAATCTACCTTGGCCAGATTTTCTTAAGCATTTTCCGGTTCCCAACCATCATCATCCGATAATACTTCTATATCTGACATCATTTTCAAGTATCAGAAAAAATATAATTAACAAGTTTTTGTGTGGTTTTAAAATTAATTAATTAATAAAAATTATTTTAAAATTACATAAACATAAAAAAATATTTATTCTTAAATAAAAAATCAAGTTGTCTTTCCTTTATAAAATTAGAGCAAGAAATTTATATTTATGAAAAATAATAAACTAGCTTATTTATGTAGAAGAAAATTATATTATGCAGGTAGTGCTTCAGAAAATATTCGCTTTTATAGAAGTTTTTTATTATAGATTACATATTAATTAAATATTCAGTAAATACTACAGCTTGAGGTATACAAATTAACCGAAACATTGAAAAAGTCATTAAATAAGTATTGAACATATTATGTTTTATACCATTTATTCAAAATCCGATTCATCGCTGCTCTCACTCTCATCGCAGCTATCACACGCAGCAATTTCGGTAGTAATATTCGATAGTTAGCTGGCTGATTGATTTTAATATTCATTTGAAATAAGGTTTAAAAAGGTCCGAATACCTGATAAATTGTACATGCTTGAAAAATATACCTCGTTCCCATTTATTCACATAAATAAATAAATAAGAAAAAAACATTTTTTCAACACAGATGACCTCTAAAGCAGCAGTGTATTATTTATATAGTAACTATAAACTAAATCATTCTTAAGTTTAATAACTAGAAATGTAACTTACGGTTTTAGTTTTGCCAAAATCTTCAAATTTGAACTTTGAAACAAAAAGATAAGCGAATATTTTCGTATCAAAACTGTTATTTTTTTGAAACATTCTGTATAATATCCGAAGTCTTCTCTAGATTCCACTCTTAATAGAATATGATACCTATATTGTTTTTTGCGACGAAACAATAACATTAATAACCACTTTTTAAATGATGTGTTATTAAAGTTAAGCTAATTATTCTTTTTATTACGCAGAAAAAACTTCATTTTTTAAAACTTGTTTTGTAAACAATTATATGTTAAGTTAAATAAAACAGTGTTGTGTATTACGAGCTCCAAAACATCAGGTCAGAATGAAAATGTGGCTGATTATACTGTTTTAGTTTGATATACATACTGGAGCAAAAAATTGTGTGGCACTTTACAAAGAAATCCCGTACCAATTACTACAGAAGTGGTAAATCACATCACTGCAATACAAAAGGATATTTAGTGTAAAATTGTATACCGCCACAATTTCTTGTGAATAGAAGTAGGGTCTCCATTCCGCGGCTTACCATATTTGTCACTATCCCTCTTCAAACCATAGAAATCCCATTTCCTTTCTCGCTCACTTAGAAGACACCTGCTGCGATTTACTGGATTTACTGCTCAGTGGCATACCATCATGCGCAACCAAGGTGAAGTGACTTCAAAAGATGTCTTATGTCATATTCATATATGTGCAAAACTTGTTTCTCATTTAATTAACATGGGAAAAACGACGTTTTTACTTAAACATGAATAGCTGGTAGAATTTTTTTTTAATAATAATTTCTCATGGCAGCATTTTATAGAGAATTTATATTTCCTATTTCCTGCTCGTTTAAACATTCTCTTAAAAATCGGATTTCGTTCAATTAATTTTAAGGAAAATTATATCTATTTTAAAATGTACAAGTACACTATAAAAAAATATTTTCATGCTATAGGACAGGAGGGTATTTCAAATCATTGAGGCAAGATGAATTTCTTCATTTTTCCATAGCTTACTGGGTTAAAACGGCTTCCAAAAATTTTAAACCAACATAAACAAATTACAGCATTTTTTAATTTTCATTGGAAAAAATTAAAAAATCTATCTTACATTAAAAAAACAATTATTTTTTTGTGAGATAAAATATGTTTTTAATGAACTTTTTAAATTTAAACAAATGTTCAATAGGTTTTATAAATAATTTTTATTATGTGTATGTATCCTACTTATAATAATTATAAGTATGATGTTTTTGGCGATGGTCTTTCACTACTTATAACAAATATTGAGTTTGTTCTTTATTTTTTGTTAAACAATTATTAAAATCTTTGATTAGCGCTTATTTATTAGCAATTTGATAATAAATAGTTATAATTAATAAAATTTTTATTCATAATAAATTATTTTTATTTTTTCAACTGTTAAATATGTTTCAATACAGTTTTTAATCATTAATTATTTTAATTCTCCGAAATTTTGTCTCAAGGGTAAATTCAGAGAATTTCAAGAGAAGCGAATTAAAATTAAATTAATTGAATGAAATCCGATTTTTAAGAGAATGTTTAAACGAGAATATATTTAAAAATAATGAATTCACGGATTTAGTACTTAATAATAGGTCCTTAAGACATTTTTTGTAGGAAATTTAATTCCCTATAAAATGCTGCTATCATTCATATTTGAGTAAAAACGTCGATTTTCTCATGTTAATTAAATGGGAGGCAAACTCGGTTTGCGCCGTTCACAGGTTTTATCTGGGAAGCTAAAACTTTGGGAGAAAATATTTTAGGTCTAATGCTAAATCAGTAGCTAATGGGATCGGGAAAAAACCACCCTAATATACATACATGCACAATATTCGGAAATATTAAATAGGGATGATAATACTA
Source organism: Tetropium fuscum (assembly GCA_964058915.1). Classification (NCBI taxonomy): domain Eukaryota; kingdom Metazoa; phylum Arthropoda; class Insecta; order Coleoptera; family Cerambycidae; genus Tetropium; species Tetropium fuscum. The sequence goes on from CAXKVY010001496.1 coordinate 58,130, forward strand.
TACCAAGTAATAGTACTAAATATTTACAGACATGATCGTTTAAGATGTCTGTCTGTGGACTATATTTTCATCTTTGTCTGTGTTTTCATTCTGCGGAATTTCACAAGCCTATACACCGAACTTCCAAATAGATTAGATATAAATAATAAGTTATATACATAATAGATACCAAATAATCATTTAAGGGATCCCTATTGATTCTGGCTACTCTATTTCTCCACATCACTCGGGAGTATATCCAGTTCATGAGCTGTTATATAAAGCTTGGAAAAAAGTATGGAATATTAGAGTAACATCTACTGAAGAATATCCTCATTTGAGACCTGCTAGATTAAGAAGAGGTTTTATCCATAGGGATATAATGGTGCTGCCCCGGCAAACATGTGGTCTGTTTACACATACCATGTTTATAGATAGTTATCCGGGGGGTAGAGAAAGATTGGATGAGTCCATACAGGGCGGAGAGTTGTTTCAAACTATCGTGTATAATCCTGTAAGTTTTATAAAAATACAATTGATTACCAAGGCATATTTAAATTGTTACTTTTTCATATTATGTACTTTTGCTTATAGATTAATATTTTCATGACTCATATGTCAAACTATGGAAATAATAGGTTGGGACTATATACTTTCGAGTCAGTAATAAAATTCATTCAGTGTTGGACAAACATCAAACTAACATCCGCTCCACCATTGCAGTTGGCGGAAAGTTACTTTAAATTGTATCCCGAAGAAATTGAACCTGTGTGGGGGGTAAGATATCAACATACTTAATAAGTTTTAAATATTTCTTTAATAATATTGTATTCTCAGAATCCCTGTGATGACCCGAGACATCAAAAGATATGGTCTCGTAACAAATCCTGTGATTCTTTACCAAAATTTTTGGTAATAGGCCCACAAAAGACTGGTACAACAGCACTACATACTTTTCTTTCCCTTCATCCAGCTATAGCAAGTAATAAACCTAGTCAGTTCACTTTTGAAGAAATACAATTTTTTAACTCCAACAATAATTACCACAGGGGATTAGACTGGTAAGATTTTGTAACAGTATGCACTAAGTTGTGTTTAGATGGGGAATATAAATTAATATGTAAAATTTTAGGAATAAAATTTACCTCGCTTGTACTTTTAGGTATATGAACAATTTTCCATCAGATTCTAATTCCTCTGCTAAGTACTACTTTGAAAAAAGTGCTACTTATTTTGATGGCGAACTCGTTCCAAAGAGGGTGCATGCACTTCTGCCCCATGTAAAACTAATCACAATTTTAATATCGCCAGCCAAACGGGCCTATTCTTGGTATCAGCATATGAGAGCTCATGATAAGGATAAGGATAATGTTGCAAAAAATTGTACCTTTAATGCTGCAAAAAATTATACCTTTCACCAAGTTATCACAGCTAGTGATACTGCCGCTAAAACATTGAAAGATTTACGGAATAGATGTTTAAATCCCGGTAAATATGCACAACATCTAGAAAAGTGGTTGACATATTTTCCACCACAGTCGCTGCATATTATCGATGGTGAAGAACTAAAAAGTAATCCAGTTGAAGTTATGAATGAGTTACAGAAATTTTTGAAAATCACACCCATTTTCAATTACACAGAACATCTGAAGTAAGTGTATACAAATTATATTGTGCCGTTTTATGTACTTAAATTTTACCACTGTTTTTATTTTGAATTTCAAATGATAAGAATTTCCTTGAAATAGAATGAAGTTGGCAATATTTTGAAATCATGATATAATTTAAATTTGTTAGTATTCGTTATTGGTCAAAATTCTGATATTTTTTATTCTTTGAAATAATTTTTATGAAAATTATATTCATTATAGGTTCGACAACAAAAAGGGATTTTTTTGCCAAGTGGTAAACGAGGACCACACAAAGTGTCTTGGTCGCAGTAAAGGCAGAAAGTATCCGCCTATGGACGAAAAGTCATTGAAGTACCTACAAAGGTATTATTTAAGTCATAACACTGCTTTAGTGAAATTATACAAAAAGAATGGTATTCGAATTATTCCAAAGTGGCTCAAGGAAGATCTGTCAGATAAAGCTGATAACGAAAATTGAATTGAATGTTCTAAATGTAGTTTATTGTATTGTAAATTGAATCAATGTTTCACTTTATGAAGAAAATATTTGTAATCTAATGTCTTGAGCAAAATTTTCTCAAATTTCTTTGTGCTGTTGATTTTAATTTATACATTTTTTTTGTATTCTGGCATTATTCATTTATTTTCTGACTTAAATTAATTTATTTTTGTACTTATACTTTTATTTAATATTTATTATATTTTAAGTTATAATAAGGCTATTTTAATTATTATGTTCTACTAAAAAAAACAGTAATAGTTTAATTGAAACTAAGTAACCTAGTGTATTTGTGAGAATATGCGCATTTGAATTTGGTACAAAAATTTATCTGAATGATAAAAATAAAACTGGACATTTTTTGAAACATGCTTTTGATGACTTAAAATTTAAAACCTGAATCAAACGAAATAATTGATTACTTTTATGAGTTTTATGATAAGGTGCCAATCATTGTCTTAGTATCCCCTTAGAAATGTATTACCATTATATTCCAGAAGGCGCAGCATATGATACATGCTTTTAAAAAAATGTATCTATTGGTTCACGAAAAACTCAAAAAAAACTAATTGGCAGCTAAGTCACGGTAATATTATTATTTGTATGCAATTATTCATTATTTACTTCATATATAAATTAACCGACATTACATTCAATTCAGAATGTATTGTGTAATCTTATAAATATCTTAAATGTGCGTTTATATTCAATTATGTGTAACAATTATGTAATAAAATATATTGTGCACTCAATTATATTAACATGGGTAGAGGAAATGTATCTGTCAGGGTGGTGCGGGCAGGTCGGAATTTGAGGGTAAAATTAAAACTAGTACCAAAATTTTATAATTAATTGCCACTGATATAAAGCCAAAAAAATAACTATTAAGTACAAATAATGCTGTGGGTAGTTTATTTGTGTCGCATTTTTTCCTAATTTTATTTTATATTTTATTATTATTCAAAACTCATCGTCGTGATCGTCCAAACCCGCAACACCAGAAATATGCTGCAGTTGCTACCATCACTGTCATACTCATCAGATGACCTGTATTAACAGTAAATGAAAGACTATAAAATGCGGACACAAAAATATGTTCTTTTTCTACAATATTTTTTTCAATTTCTATTACTCCGGAGTATTATGCCACACTTCTGAAGATAGCTCCTCAATTTTTTTTTGCCAATGCTTCTACATCATCTAATTTGAAAGGGACATTATGACTAGCCCCACCCACCGCTTAACTGTACCCCATACATTTGCAGTAGGGTTGAATTCAGGACTATAAGGAGGCAATCGCAATATCTCATGTCCATGCTGTCTTAGTACTTTGTCCATATGGTAAATCGGATGTTTTGTTAAATATTCTTTTACTAATTTGTATAATTCTCGTTTTGTTTTTGTTAACTGATAGTTGCTATGTCCAGAGACGTGGAGTGAGAGAAGTCCCTAGTCAAGTCCTCTTTTCGGGACTTAAACTAATCAGAGACATTTGGAATGTGGAAAGGTCAGCCATGCGTACGTCACAATTAAGGTGAGGGGGCATAAATCGTCCCAATTAATAATTGCAAATTAATTGTGAGTTGAATATCACAATTTGTTGACGACCATTGTACATTTTTTATCTTGAATGAGTTGTTTTTCAGTTCGTAATGCGTTTTTGGGGAGAAATGTTAAAAAAATTATTTCTATTTGAAAACGTTGATGTCATCAGTTGGCATGATTCGGCGGTCATATAGCCACCCTGCTTTTTCTTAAATGTGTAGTTAGGGTTTCAGAATGCACGCGTGCATATTCATGAACAAAATCTAAGCGACATCGAAATATGTGACAAAGGAACTTGCCCGCGCCTGTCTATTTTTTTTACCTATTTTAACTTTGGTAAATTTTTTTTAAATTTAGTTCAAGCCTGATCTGGTATCAAAATTTTTATGGCGCAACATAAATATAAATTATAACATAAAATCTTCAATAAAAGCAACTATACTGCGGTGCTTAAATAGTGGAGGTGCTTAAATTGAGTGATTCATCACCAACATATGGACGGCTCAGGGAGATGAGGTGCGAAGGAAACGAAATTCCATAGGCGTATCATTTTAGAGGAGGCATTTTTGATCATTTTCAGTTCTCCTCCTCTCAAATTCGGTTGCTTACGATTGGAATTATTGGCAACTACTCGCATTTGTCGCTTCCATCGCATAAAAACACTAAACACTCGCGTATAACACAATATTATAATTAATTTATATCGCGAATCAATCATACCCAAGACAAAATGAAACGCCACTGTCGCGCCAAAACATACATGCATGAAACAGCGCATGCGTCAATATGTCCACGGAAATCCGGCGTCATTACCTTTGACCTATGAAATTTAATTTAATTTAGAACCGCCTAAAACTCACCAATGAGAGAGGTAGACTCGGTTACTAATGAGTTCTGCCCACCATTTCTATAGTGTACACAAATTTGCACACTAAGAAATTCTGTAATCCATCGCAAATAGGCAGACCGTTCAATTGCGATGGTGATGTGCAATATACATGGAAAGCATGCTCAGAATTCCGGGAAAGCATGCATGTATGAATCACTCCACACTATTTCGAAACCGGGGTATACATACTTATTTTATCTATATGTATAGGCTCATTTAAGTTTGTCTTATATGTATATATATATATAACATGAAAATACATACCCTGAGGAAGTTTTCTGGACAATTAAACTTTTGATTGAAATGCTGTATAATACACAATCACTGGTTGAGAGTGGACATATATTGAACGAACGCTTGTATCTACGGAAACTACAAGAAAGTCTGTGTTGGGGAGCTGATAGCTGAATGAAAATACCTTTTACCTGCTCAGAATTCCGGGAAAGCATGCATTATCTATTTTAGAAAGTACCTGCAAAATCTGTTAACGATACCATAACTTTTATAAATATCGATTTTTGGCTGCTTTTCGAATTTTCTGACCCACTATACTATGACTTTCTTGATTATTTTGAATATGAGAGAAAACCTTATAAGGAATCGATATTTTCTAATAATTTTGTTGCAGAGATCTAACCATTGGAATATGAATTGAATTCTTTTTTAATTTGTTCCCACACATCTTCTTTTTGGCCCCAACTTATGGCATATTTTTATTTTCAACCAAGGCTTTATATTTCACAATAATTTGAATCAACAAATTTTGTTCGGAAAACCTGAGATTTGCTGATCTTTTTGGTTTTTCTTCTTTTTCATTTCTCATTATCACGGTTAATACGAATAAGAATAAAAATACCTACCAAATTTAATATTAGCAATAACATTATGTGGATATATCTTTGATATTAGCAAATAAACTAAAATGGGTTAGTAGTTATGAATTTACATTGTTGCCTATTCACAAATGTCTTTTGGTGGTTTATCACGTCCACATTTTAATTTATTTTTAGTTACTGCATTCAAAAACGTATTTCTAAATACAAAATAACTTACTATAATAGGTATTACTTTAAACCTTTTTAAATATTTTTATTGAAAAAGACATGACACAGCAGAAACAAGTACATATTTATATACTTTTTAAATATGATAACATTCAGTGATTCTGGCACCATTATGTACATTCCCATCTGACTGGATTGAAGGCAGAACAAAACACTTTTTAATTTAACCATGCACTGATAAACCGGCCCTAAGTGGTACTGAATAAATAGAGACAAAATTTGTAGGGTAAATTTGATGTGAATAGACGTACATCCATGCCTAATCAGACCATGGATAATCAATTAGGGATCGTCGCACAGCCAGATGACTCCAACGGTGGTGACGGATTTTTCTAACTTAAACCTGCCAACTTATATCATGAAGTACTTCATTACTCCATATCTCTTGTTATTGTCTCCACACATTTTAATTTTCATTGTTATTCCACTCGTTGAATGCATAATATTATTCTGTTTTAACTTCAGCATTTTAAGTTTTCGATCACAGACAGTAGTCAAAATCAGTGGCTCTCTATTTAACAAATCCGGTATTGACGGCTATCCTAGATATGTTTCTGTTACATCTATGGAACTATTCAGAGGATAGCAGCTTTTTTTTGTTTCCTTAATGATGTTATCAAGAGTGGACTACTCACTTGTCTTAGGACCTTATATTATTGATACTTAACCGTGTGTATTGTTCTTACTTCCATGCCGCATGGATTTCACTACCCTGACATGGTACTGTTGTTAGTTATTTCTTCAATAATCCCAGCGGAAAATTTAATTAGAAATGACACTGAGAGGTACCAGAAATACTATCCTGATTATAATGAAATTGTGTTGTTTTTTCCTTTCATATGGCATATCTATATGTATTTGCAATATTATATTAATCAATTGTCTAATCACTTCGTTCTATTATTCAGATTAACGGTTTATTTTCATTAAACAGTCAGTCAGTTGTTTGGTTTGATTTAGGCGAGAGAAAAAATCTCATACAGTTGCATATCATATTACCAATTAGCAATATAGTTATTTATAATAATATTGTGATAAAACTTATTATAAACCCAAAAAATATTAAACATTTTCAAATATTTCCATAAATTATTATTATATGGCTTCTACTTTACAATTATTAAAATTAAACAATGTGCAATAGTTTCCTTGCGTCCAAATATAGAGCTTATATTGTATTATAAAATGTACTTTGTATTAATTATATTATATATAAAGTGTGCTACTATTTGTAAGATATTAAGTATTTTATCGTTAGAGACTGCGTTGGATAACGTGGCAAACTAGATCAATTATAAATTGGTGGTATATAAATAATAAGATAGCCCACTGTTTTCTTATACATATCCAATAATAGTGTATATATATATATATATATATATATATATATATATATATATATATATATATATATATATATATATATATATATATAATATGGGTGTGTGTGTATCTGTGTATTTCTCAGAACTTCAAAAAATTGTAAATGTGGAAATGTAATTAGCATATTATGATGCAAAAATTAAAAATTGAGCATCATTTCTATTGCCGCTATATAATTTCAGCCAAGGGGTATCCCTATTTTATAAAATATTTCCTGACAGGATTCAAAGTACTTGAGTTCTGATTTTACTCTCACACTATTTAGTTAACTTATTACTGCTTTTGGACTATAGTACAGTTTCATCATAGTCCAAACGATCTATGTTGAAAAGTACAGTAAAGAGACAAATCGACCAATAAGAATTTTCTTCGAATTTTGACTGATAATGTACTATTTTGCTGAATACAGAATCGTTTATTAAAGTGGCACTTTACTGCATAGAAATTTCGCTTTACGATATAGTAGTGTTAATAAAACACAGTTTGACAGAAAATGGTTTATTTAAATATTGTAAACATTTTGTATAGGTATAGTATTAAAAGTATAATTATTCAAAATTAAGATTTTTTTCAATTCTATTTGTTGCTCCTGAAAACTTTTATGATTCTCCATCTGCATTCCTGAATGATCTTGAGGTACCACTAATTCTTGCTGATGAAATACACTATTTGAAATTTTCAACTTACCTATTGGCGATGCTTTCCTCGATATAACCATTCAGCCAATCTAAATGAACGCCATCCTCCATGTCTTTCAATGGTTTTGAATGTCATCTCCACTGTCATCAAGAAAGGTGGCAGACGTCCTCCTCACGCAATGGTCAGTGTAACTGGATGCATCTGGGAGTTTTAAGTATTCTGTAACTTTTCTGGAAATTTTGGCAAAACTGTTGCTGGCAACTGGTTGTATGGTGCACTTACCGTGATCATAGTAAATAAAAAATCTCTTGTGTTTTACTTATTTGGGTCTCAATCGTGAATACTTATGATCAATTTTATATCCATTGCACTCTGTTCCTACAGTAATGTTATAAACAAAATTTTCCCCGTTTCTTCTGTATATTTTATAGTTAAGCTGCACAATTCCGCGTGCTGACATGCCCCTTTTAAGCCAAATGTTAGTACCAGTTTCATTAATAAAAACCTCATCTGGAGCCACTTTTAAAAACTTAGTAATGTTTTCCATAGTCAAAACTTTTGATTTCTGTGCCTCATATGTGTCATTTTCACGTTTTAAGAAGGGCGGTAGCTTTTTGTATTTTGATATCCACATTTTCGTTTATTTGTATAGTACTTTTCAACATGGAATATGTAAACCATAAATTGGATGCCTAAGAGCTTTTCCCTAAAATGAAAGACATTGTATAAAAACACTAAAATATGTTTAAAAAATATCTTACCTTCTCAAAAAAGTATGCTAGCTGCACACTCATCAGTTCTTAGTGCGGTTTTTGGTTTTTGTCATCCTCCAATTACAAAATATTTCATATAGGTACCTTCTTGTATGTTTGCTTGGAATTTAAAGGACGTAAGCTTGAAGACGCCTCTTGAGCGGCATTTAAAGCTCATTTTTATACTTAACGTGTAACTTACTCAATTCGACTCACGAATATGGCACATGTCAACCGTTGTTATATAAATAAACAAAGCTGTGTTAGGTTACTATGTTACGGAAATCCTTCACAGGTACCTACTATGACATTTTCTAAATTTCTAACTGCCAATGCTTTTATATCTATGATTACTTACTTATAATTACTAACACAAAAAGTTTTCTACAAAAGTATGCTATTCTGACCTATTTTTTACTGTTTATACCATTTTCAAAGCAAAAAAAAGTATTTACAAGGAAATTTACAAAGGAAACAAATTTAGAAAATAAATATGACAATGAATCAATTTATGTAAAAACATTGTTAAGATATATTCACGCCTTTAGTGTTCGGAAATCTATATAGCAACTCAAATCCATTCAACAATGGATTGTGATCAGCACTCAGTTGGATATATTTTATCAACTCTTAGAAATATACCCTTAGTCTACTTAAGGGTTTCGTCATACCAAAATACTATAGCTATAGTATTATAATACTATATTAGTTAGATTAGCAGGTGCAGTGCGACCGTGTATTTACAAATATCATTCTGCTTCCGCTTGCCATACAGATTAAATATTTTGTAGTTGCATAACCTACTCAGGCTATTTTTTTTTCCGATAAATTTACTTTTAGTAACTTCCATAGAATTGTTGAAAAAATTGTTTTCAACGAAATTACCTGCTGACTTAGTTATTCAATATTAGCTCCTTACAATTTCCAAACTAATGTGCTGTACAATGACAAAAAATAGTACCATACCTACCCATGTCTATGTTTAACTAGTGTGATTTTGTAAAACATATTTTACATAATACATCACAATAATTATAGCCATGTGTCATAATAATGCAATCCATAATAATTAATAATTTGACTGGGGGTATATTATCGGCCCCCCCAGTGTGTCAATAATATGCCCCTATGATACTGCTATGTATGGAAAAACTCAAATTGACTTTTATGGACGGCCTACCACTTGCTGTTGCTGTTTGGCATTTTTTATATTTGAGTTAGGTATATGGTATATGCAAGAGGGAACATTTCAAATATAATACTAAGAAACATAGCGTAACGTTGTAATAAAACGTATACTTCACAAAAAAAACAAGATTTCTAATTCCACGCGATCAGTATGAAGGATCTAAACAGCGATCAAATTGACGCGGGCCGAAACGAGCTGTGACGTCTCAGCCTACAATATTCGGTAGGCGTTGCCCCGGAAAGCGGCCGAATGAACTTGAAAACAAGCTATCGAGTGCTGGGATCTCCCGTAGCCGACCGACCCTGTGTAGAATTGTAGAATGTGCCGTCATCACCTTGAACCTGTTTGAAACGTTCCGCTCGCGCGCGGTATTTTACTAATTTATATCAAATTTATTATTGGGAATCAAGGCGTCATATTTGGCATATCTTATTTTTCTGTATGGTAGAACATTTTTATGCTATAAAAAATGGGAATGTTCCCTATTGTATATTATTTAGTGATGTTTGCATCATAAGTTATGTTATTGGGGATATATTGCTATGCCTTTTAACCCTAATCTAATTTTTGTCTGTATTGTTTATTTATTAATTGTGTAAATATTGCTTTTGTAATGTAAAAGGCTACATAATATATACTTACAGCTACATAATATATGTTTTATAATTCAAGTCATTGTAAGTTTAGTACCTGTTTAATGTTAGATAATTTGAGTATTTTAAACATATTTTAATATATTTTAGTAATTTTAAGTTGGTTTACCTTCTAATTTAATATTAATAAGCTAATGTTACAAACAAATATTGAAGTAATTGTGAATTGTACAAAGCCTATATTAGTAAAAATTAAGAAGAATACATTAAACTTTCCGTGACCGTGAGTAGAAAACATGTTTTAAACCATGTATGTATTATTTATATAAAATATAAAAATAAATAGAAAACTACAAAAAAATCATCTAACAAAAATTATTCAGTTTTTGGCCAATCTAGACAAATATATCCACAACTACTGCATTATTTTGATTTTCTATCTCGAGTTCTTGAACAGAAATTGCCATATACCACTGGCAATAAATCCTAAATAACATATATTTTAAAAAACTACAAAAATGTAACTTATTACCTTTGTGATGGACACTGTTCTTTTAAAATTTAGTTCTTTTTCAATTAAATTCGAGGAAATTAAGCAGATACTTCTCAAACGCGGGTGTTTCTTGACACATACTTCTTATCTTATGCCAATTAATTTACTCCACGTGAACTACAAGGTTTTGATTATAAATTATGGATGGAGTTAGTTGTATTTAAAATTATTGTAGACATATGAGCCTTTGCTGAAGCGTGTATAATTAAATTATCAATCCGAATCAGTTGAAAAATCTACAAAACTCGGACATACGAGGTTTTGAAAGTAATCCGACATAATGCCTACTTAACTCTAATATGTATATCTGATTATCAACTATTTATTTTGAAGTTCTGATTATAACCATAATTTATATTTAAAGAAAACTATAACTGTCAAAATATATAAGTAAATAGTTGTGATAGTTTCATTGTAGTATGTAATATAGGTAATGACTGTGCCATGTTTGTAAATAGTAAATCTAATATACAATGTAAATATTTTTGTGGTATTAGATTTATTTATTTTATCTGATTTTGATTATCTATCATTTTTCAGGCATTGGTAGTTTATCTTTCATAAACTTTATTTTAATTTTTTAATATACTTATTTATGTATATACGGCAATTCAGTAAAAATATATTTATTTATCAAAATACTAGTTTAATTTATCATTAAAATTTATTATAATAATTGCAAATTAAATAAACTTTAGATTTTAAAAAACATGTATATTTCAGACATGTTTTTAGACACTACAAAAGTAAGAATGCAATGTAAAATCACTAAACTATTATATTTTAGATATACTAAAACTTACAGCAACATATTATAACTATATAAAATACCTATACAGAATAAAATAATTATTATTAAAGCATAATTGAGTTATATCTTTTTATAGCTGAATTAGTTACAACCACCACTGCCATTTAGTAGTTTCAATTTTGCAACAAAACAAATAAAATCATGCTAGATACATATTTCTAATGATGACTCTCCATCGGTCAATCATCCTACTTACACGTCCCTATGTATAGCCTTCATAAGGAAAATACTATATTCAAGTGATTTTATTCATATAATGTACACTGGAGGAAATAAAACACGGACGCCTCAACTTTTTAGATTTCTATATGTACCTAATTATTTTTTTACAATTTAACATATAACTAGGTAATTAACTTGAGCCCAATGGTATGTGGTGTGTATAAAGATTAATACAATCCTAATTAAATATTGTATTTTCAAGTGCAGATTTTTTTAAATCAGGTGTCCAGGTTTTTTTATCTGCCAGTCTATTAACCACACTCAAATAATAGGTCTGCCTTACATATCTTTTATTATTAAGTGTAATTATAACTTTAATACCGTAAGAACTTTAATACCGTAAGAAACGGAGGCTTATTTTTCCTAACACATTGGATTTTGCAATATGCATAAAAACGAATTTTGAAACATTAATTAACAAGTATTATTTCGATCTGTCCGCTTTGAAATTTAGTGGGAATAGAGATCAGTCATGCACATTCTGAAAGTGATTTGTAATTATTATATAGTTATAATATCATACTAATAATATTAGTTAAATGAAATCATTGTTCATACTACTGTAGCTTTTCTTTTTATAATTGTTTTCCCCTTTTGATATCACTATATATTTTGTATTTTGTCAATAAAATTTAAAAATAAGTCAAAGCTTTAGTAATTACCAATACCATGTATTTATTTAAAAATCTGTGTGTTTAAACATGCATGTAACTATATTCGTGTAAATATATTATGTCACATTGATAGTTGTTGAAAAATACGTAAATTGACAATAAAAATATATAATTCTATCTGTGTTTTTGTAAACTTTACCTATTTATTTATTTATTGTCAGTCCTGTTATTACAATGAAATGTTTACACGCCTGTCAGTATAGACATAAACAAATAAAACGAACATTAAAAATCTTGTTAAAGAAATTTATATAACAAACTAGTAAGTATAATGGTTATACCAAGACCACACAAAATTACATACTGCAATAGCAATTTATGGTGGCATCTCGTTGCGAATGTAAAGGTACGCCTCTGATTAATGCTATTGGTAAAACAAATAGTGAAACACAGTGGCAGGTAGGACTTGTTCGTGTAAGATGTCTAATATAATAAACAAAACAAGTGTTTTACCTGTTAATATTATTTTACCTCTTGGTATTTTAATATAGCAACTAAATATGTATAATATACCCCTCAATAATTCTGTATGTATTTAAAAAATAAACTATTTTCGATTAACCTGCACATTATAAAATATATGGTAGAGAGCATTATCGGTTATTACAATGGAATTAGCAGGTAGATTTGGAATTAGTTTTTCTTCCAGCCATTTACCATAATTTTCCAAATTCATTTCTGAATGATAATCACCAGATTTGGTACCTACCTGATGATTTAAATATTCAGAGACCATTAAGTATAAAACCTCCTCCTCCTGCATGTACAATAATAAAATTAATATTGATCCTTTAGATAACTATATTTGCAAATAAACTTTTTTTTTAAATTATCGGTCTAGTTATTACAAGATATGTGTCCACTATGTAAATATTTTCATCCAAAAATACTATTAGTCAAGGTCTGATTTCCATTTTTTCAATACTTAAGAAAATTTCTAATATTTTGTATTCTCCTCCACCTGAAGACCATTTTCTTTACAAACGTTATTAATGATGTTTCATGGATTATTGAGACTACCTAAATCTTCTGTGATTTTTTGTTGCAATTTTTTTTTACTGTAGCCCGACAGTCCTTATATCCGATATTGTAACTGTGTACTTTTTCATTGATATGATACGTAATACCGGTGCTTTTGCAAGTACCGCACATCCCTATCATGAGAATTTAAGTGCAGTTGCAGTAAGTACTGCAAGTGCAGTAGATTATAAAACATAGTGAGATGCGTGTATGCGTCGAATGTGGAGGAATGTTTTCCAATACTGAATAATTTTCGTTTTCGACTAGGTAGGTATGCTGTTTCTTAAAACTTGTGTTGAACTCTTTATTTAATGGCCAGTATATGAACATTATAAGAGGGAGCACAAGAACTAGCAATAATCCAAATGTGCGGACGCATCTAAAACGGAACCGCTTTTCCCACAGGTGATATAAAGAAGAGGACAGGGCGATAAAGGGGAATGGCATCCTATGTCACAATCTCACCTTCATAGGAACAAAGACCCCCGTTTTACGGTACCTTTATTACCTGGTCAGTCGTCGACACTGTGACAAAAGTAATTATTATGTTATGTAAGGAAATTCAAGTTGGTCTGCCACAACGGATGACGGATTCTAACCTAATAAAAATTATATAAAGATCCGTGTATTTCAACTTACGTCGAGCTACCTTGTGCCACAATAGGGAACATTCTCATATTTTTTTATTGCAAAAAAATGTTCTACCATACTAAAAAATACGATATGCAAAATATGACGCCTTAATTCCCAATAATAAATTTGTTACAAATTTTTAAAGTCTCGCGCCCGAGCGAAACCGTTTCACACAGGTTCAAACTTCAAAGTCGTGACACCACATCCTAGAATTTACAAACGACGCGAAGACCGATTCGGTTCATTCGGTTTTATTACAACGTTACGCTATGTTTTTTTAGTATTATTTTTGTATTTAAAATTTTAGTCATGTTCCCTATTCATGTAACGTAACGATTTAATCTAAAAATATTAATGGGAACCAACTGGTCATCCTGGGCAGATCTTATGCCATGTACACGTGTTTTTATTAGCCTAAGTAGTCGTCCACCCTGTGACAAAGGTAATTATGATATTATGATCCGTGTCTTATCTATGATTATATTGAAACTGGTTCTCCGTGGCATATTAGGCATGCCACAAATTTCATTCGTATCCGTATCCGCATCGAACTGCGCATCTGCAGAACCGATACGGCGGTTCAGATATGATACGGGCTTCGTATTGTATCTCAGTATCGTAAGCCGATACGATACGTACCAAGTTTTTTGGGTCTGCTTTAAGGCCCTATTATCTTATGCAATGTACACGTATATTTAAGTTTGTATACATGATTAATTAAAAAAAAATAGAAGTTTCACGATTCGAAGTCCCAACCTTCGACCATAAATAGATAGACGATAGACCCGGTAAAGCGTATCCCACATACAGCATTTGATTACATTGCAAAGGGGGCGCTGTTGACATCGCGGTAATGTATGATTTCCACTCGGACACAGTGAATTCACCACTCAGCAACTGAGTGGAAACTTTTGAATATTCAAGACGTGTTGGATGTAAACAAACACGGACTACACCGGGTCTACTCTATTTATGGTCGAAGGTCCCAACTCTCGGTACCCAAAACAAATACTTTACCGTCAGGCTACCAACCACTCTAGCAAACCTCTGATGAACTAATTAATACTAACTTTAATGATGCGATGAATGATACTTTCAAACATGCGCATAGCTACGTCTGGACTAGAAGAACCTTCTACAATCTACAAATCTTTTAAGGACCATGGTCCATCTTTGCTCTCTACTTGAGTAGAGAGCAGAGAGAATATAACGACAAATCTGTGATAAGTGTGATAGCAAATAATTATGTTATCTTCTTAAGTTCTCTCTGGGTTTCCTGTCTTATCTATGTTAACAACGGACAGGCGACCTTCGACCATAAATAGATAGACCCGGTAAAGCGTATCCCGGGGCGCTGTTGACAGCGCGATCTATAATCTATGATTTCCACTCGGCCACAGTGAATTCACCAATTCACCCACTCAGCTCAGCAACTGAGTGGAAACTTTTGCATATTCAAGACGTGTTGGATGTAAACAAACACGGACCACACCGGGTCTACTCTATTTATGGTCGAAGCAAGCGACACAAGAACCATGGCTAACGTAAAACGTGGCTAACGTTAGCCACGCAAGAACCGTAATAATCGTTGCCGAGGCCTTTGAAGAGATGTTTTGTGCGACAGACAGAAACGAAGAATTACACATCACAATTCACATATTCACAATCATCTGATAGGATAGTACTAACACTATATTTTCTATGCAAATGTCATATGTGCATATAACATAAAATATAACCTATATCCTAGTATTTCTGATATTCTGTTATAAAGATCAAAATAATTTTCTAGAGAAGTTAGAGGAGTACAATTAATTTAACAACATTATGAAAGAGAAGAAGTTAAATATAGCTTTTATACATCCAGATCTAGGTATAGGGGGTGCAGAAAGGTTAGTTCTAGATGTTGCTGCTGCCTTATCAAAAGAGGGACACAAAGTAAGATTTATTACTAATCATTTTGATAAATCACATGCGTTTGATGAACTAAAGAACGGCCATTATTCAGTAGAAGTTTATGGTGACTGGCTGCCAAGAAGTGTATGTGGAAAATTTTATGCATTATGTGCATATTTACGGATGGTATACCTTTCTATAGTATACCTACTATTTTTCAGAAAAAATGAAACACCTGATTTATATTTTATGGACTTAATTCCAATTGCTATTCCATTTTTAAAACTTGCGAATGAAAGAGTTGTATATTATTGCCATCATCCAGATTTATTAGCCAGTAATCCAGGTGGAAAATTGAAAAGGTTTTACCGCAAACCAATTGACTGGCTGGAACTGAAAGCTACTGCCCAAGCTGATGTAATTTTAGTAAATAGTGAATATACCGCATCTGTGTTTAGAGAAACATTTCCACAAATCACTAAGTCCATTAGTATATTATACCCTACGATATCATCATCATATGAAAAGGCAGTGGAAGATATGAAAATAAAACATGATGCAAAAAAAAGCAAGGAGGTGGTATTTTTGTCCCTAAACCGTTTTCATCCTGCCAAAAAGTTAGAACTAGCCATCTTGGCCATGGATAAATTAAAAACCATGATAAAGGACGATAAATGGAAAACAATTTCTTTTATTATGGCTGGAGGATATGACCCGCAATCAACGGTTAATGCAGACACATATTCAGATTTAGTAAACCTTACAATGGAAAAGAATTTGCAAGATAAGGTAACATTTTTAAAGTCGCCCTCTGATGATGTGAAGGCTAACCTATTAAATTCGTGCACATGTTTAGTTTATACTCCCATAAAGGAACATTTTGGTATAGTGCCATTGGAAGCGATGCTAGTAGCAAAACCCGTAATAGCTGTTAATAGTGGAGGACCACGTGAAACAGTGGATCACGGTAATACAGGTTACTTATGTGAACCCACACCAGATAGTATGGCTGAATTTATGTATAGAATTGCTGTGGATGATAATGCACATGACATGGGGCTAAATGGTAAAAAAAAACTTGACGAAAATTTTTCTAATAAAATTTTTTCAATGCGTCTTATTAAAATTATTAAAGCATTAACAGATATCAAAGAAATGAAGGCAAAATGATTTATGTATAGGAATAAATTATTAGTAAATTACAATTAAATTCTTCCCAATTACGTGTAAGAATTACGTTTTATAAATAAAAGTGTTTATTTTTGGTTTCTGTATTATTTTATAAATTATAATATAATACTTATTCTTCTACAATTGAAAAATGTAAAATGTACACCATGGGCAAATATTCGACTATAAACTCATGAAAGAAGAGACTAGTTTGTCTAATGTATTTCTACCACTTGCTTTATCTTCACATATAAAATCTTAAAATTTACTTTGTAAACAGGCATTGCTACTGGTATACAATATACTATTATTTACTGAATAGGTATATCTAAAATTAGTAAAAACAAAATTATATTCTGAACCGGTAAAGTATACTCATTTTGTCCATGAAACTTTTGGTATATCGAAATGTTCTGTAAGACTGTCTAAATGCTGATTGAACTTTTCTACTCGTTCCTTGTGTGTTTGTGATGCTTTTTCCAATATGCGTTTTGTTTTCTGTAATTCAAAAAATTATATTATAAATAAAAGTTGATAAAACATGTTTTAAAACAAATAATTTTATAGCATATTATAATTTAGTGAAGGTTTTCACCAGCACAAAATTTATATCACTTCATTTTAATTCAAATAGAAAATATCGGGTGATCAAAAAATCAGGATATTACGCATTACGCAGTTTCAATCCAAGTTATTTTGTTCGTTAATTGAATGGACCTCTTTGGTCATCAATCTCCAAGGACTTGCAGATTGTAATATGATATGGTATGCTTACATAGATTTTTATTTTTCTTATACAATATGTTAGACATGATACTGGAGTGAAGTCAATGGTTATAAGGGCAGGTCTGGGTACAGTGCAGGAGAGAGGCTGAGATCTGTCATTTTACAAAAAGTTTATTGTTCCTTAATTTCATTAGGATTTCTCAACTGCCAATTTTATAATAAATTATATTGATGATTCCTGCACAAAGAAAATGCATGTTAATGACTCATGCATAATTATATCCATAGGCAATTCTGACCCTATGGAAATTTTGGTCAGGAGAAATTTTTCATCAAGATAAAATAAATATTCTTCAAGAAATAGGTATTCAAGGCTATACCTAAATGCAGTTTAGGATTTTCAGATGCGATTATATTATCTCCCAGAATTAGGTTGAGTCATGGAACAGCTTTTACTAAATGCATATGTAAGTATATACGGTACTTATAACAAAAAAACAATTTTTATTTTTGTCGGTATGTTCCGGCTAATCTATGAAATGGCTGGACCAATATTGATGGCACTTTCACTGGCAGATAGTTAATATTATAAGGAGTAACTTTTATTTAAAAAAGAATTTGGTTTCCGCAAATTGTTAACGTAAATTGCTTCGAGTATAAAGTAAAGTAGCAGTGTCCAGTACCACGCCGCACTGAAAGGCGCCTCCTACCGCTTCCCCCTCCCACGAATTAATATCACAAAAGCTGTCTGTCGCGCGGGCTCAGAACCCGCAGGAAACAGCAAGTAGCATCGATAAATTTATTTGGTTTATAAACTTAAGCAGTATAATAAAATGAATTAATAGGATTTAGGTAGGATTTAACACATAAGATTAATTATTAATTGGACCCACATTTTTAGATTTTCTTGAAATTTTGACTACCTTCCTACTTTTGATGACTCTGAACACGAAACTTGGTGTATATTAGAATATACCCATAATCTCCATGCCACAGACAAAGATGGACATAATTAAGCAGGTACATGAGTATCAGAAGTTTAGGTACTTAAGAATGTAAAATGCCAAAATGTAACCAACTTTTTAAGATGGCTGAAATTGAATCTACCTACTACATGAACATTTGCATTGGATATCGATATACTTTATCTTATAAAAAAAGTAAAATTTACACAATATTTGTGCCTATAACGCACCTTCCAGGAGCGAACAGATTACGTGACAGAAATAAATGTGTACGATAACCTACCATTTTCTCTTGCTGTTGTAAAAATGCTAATTCGGCTTTCGTTTTAGTTTGTCTGGGTGTAGATGTGGACTCCTGTTTCTCGCCTTCTACAGATCTCGTTACTTGTTCTAGAATTTTTTTACCCTTCTTTTTCTTCTTAATTCCAGTGTCACATTTTATTTTTAATTTTCCCTTTGCAGCTACAGCATATGGATCCTCACCCTCACCCATCTAAAACGTATTCTCACCACAGAAGAAGGACTGGACTGTCTGACTAAAAGAGGTTGTCTGTTATATTTTGGATTTTCCACTCAACATTAAACGTTACACTGGGATTCAGAGAATGGACTGGGACTTATTCTGTGCTGGGGCTATACCTAGTTAAATAATGCGTGGGGTTATATTATTTTTATTATACTATGTTCTTGTCTTGTTACAAGTGCACAAATTCTTGTTTCTTGTTCTAAGCCACCATAAAACATCTACAAAGTTATTAGCAAGACGCAGGTGGCAGAAGGCAGAACGGTGGCAGAGCCAGTTAGCCACAAACATTCACTCTATTCCAGAATCTAGAATATTCCTCACAAAACAGATACAGATATTCATGCTCACCACAAAACATACACAGAGCTGCTCACTAACCGAATAGAGTTGAGTACATTAATTATTGTAGCACAATAATGAATAAACGAATTATACATTATTACGAATTATACTCTACTTTATGAGGCATTTATTTGGATTATATTACTTTATGAGGCATGTATTTGGAATCTGGTTTATTAATTCTTACCTTGTCATATACACACGTATCTTTATTATCTGGTCACTCTAGTGACCCTGCAAAAAAAGTATTTGTGTTTTAAGGCAAGGGAAATATAATTGTGTGATCTATGTGAAGGGATGATTAGGTAAAAAAATTAAAAGAGATTCTTTATACGTATATGCCCAAACAACGGACATAATAACTTTACCTACTTCACAAGAATGTGGTGATTTGGTTGTGGCACAGCTAATCCAAGGATTGTATACAATCCTTGCAGCTAACCCACTATTGATAAGCTGTTGTGCCACTCATACACAAGGTGAAGTTACATAGAAAAAAGTTTGTATAACCTCTGTGGTTACTTACTGATTACTGAATGTACTTCATCTTCCATCTCCTGCTAAGAAACAAAAAAGTGATATCAGTGAAGAGGGTAATTAACAAAGATTATTGTAAAAATGATATTTTAGTAGCAAACTAGCAAAAAGATTTTTCTTTTCTGAACGTCAATTGTGACACAAGCCCATTTTAGTTGATTTATATTTCTGTGTTGTGTCTTTAATAACATGCAGACTGGCTCAAAACCTATATATTGCAAATTAGGCATAGTGGTAATTATTAGAATTCGTGATAAAATAACTGTACTATTACTCTAGTTCTGGCCGCAGCAGGTAGACTTGTTCCAGCTATAACATCTATTATATGTCGACGTCGACCGTGTCCAAGGATTTTTTTACCAAGGGCACAGAACAGAGAGCTTATACAGAAGCGAAGGTAACGGCGGTCCTTTTCATGTTGGAGGGGCCGTTTTCAGGGACCTTGAACAACTTGTTACACTGAGAGAAATGTGATATTAACATATTATTCTGTGATACATGACACTAAAACCCATCTACACGGAAAAAAGTATTTCTAAAAATGACAAAATGTAACTGAAAAGGTAGTTGAATCCATGTTTTTGTAAACCAGCGAATAAAGTAAGAATGTTGATTGTTAGAAGGAATGTAAAGTTACTTTGGATTGTGTAAACATGTTACAATGTTTAATAGAATTTATGGTAACATGAATAACTCGCTGCATATAGTAATATTTAAATTAATTAGTTAAAATTAGAAGCAGCATGACTCTTGATTGGTGTAGTGAACGTTATTATTAACCACTTTCTGGTGGATTTCCTAAATTTTGCTTGCGACGTCGTTACATTTTAAAAATTAAATAAAATATCATGTGATATGTTTTTCCATATTTTGTAATATTATTTAACTATTTTAAAAATTGAAAATATACATATTTCCACTTCCATTTTTAATGAGTGGAAATACCCCATTGTGGTTTTCAATATACATATTTCCACTTCCATTTTGAATGAGTAGAAATTCCCCATTGTGGTTTTCAGTACCTTTTACAAACAAGCAAATAAAAACGTTTCAATTTCATATTTATAAAGGTTAATGGAAAGGAGAGGAAAATATTTAAACAAATTACAAATAGTGATAAATTTCTTTTTAAAAATATACTAGGGACATGTCAATTAACATATATACCTACATAACATATTTATTAGGAATTCATTATATTTTAAGTAAAAGAAAAACCCTTAAAGTGTACTCGTATATGAAAGTTTCAAAATTTCCAGATATGATCTTATTACAAATTTAAACTATTAGAAAAAACAAACAGAACGAAGTTGCATATTCAGTGAAAACCTAACGTTTTAAATAACAAATAGGTACCCACGTATATATTTATTATATTACACATATAACGATTTTAAGATACATATAGGGATTTTAATACACATATAGGGATTTTAAGATATTTCTCACAGACTTTATAGAAGTCCTCGAGGCTCGACTGTTCTGTTACAAGTACCTCTAATTTCCTCTTCCTCAGCGATTTAACCTTCTGTCTCAACTTCTTTTTTCGTGGACTGGTGGAGCTTAAGCTGGCATATGGTTGGGTCGCATATGAAGATGATGGAGTCAGCAATGGCGACTTCCTTATAGAGGTGTCACTTGGGCCTAAAATGAAAATATGTCATATTAATGTAAATAAATATCATATAATGCTATAGGTTTATTAAAACTGATAGCTATATAAAACCAACAGACGTATTACGTGCAATGGGTGAAAAAGATCGAGAAGCAGAAACAACAGTAGCTTCAGTACTTTCATGATAGCACAAAACTACAAAAGATATTGCAATTATTAAGTTAAATTTGGATGTCGATTTAATAATGAATACATAATCCAGAACTTAACTGAAAGAATAGTCACTTTTCCATGTGCTTCTTCAGACTCTTGGTCTCCAGGAATTCTTTCACGTTTAAGTGTGTGATTAAATATAGTTGGTACAGCTTCCACAAACAAAGTTTTTCGAATACCTTCGGTTATATACTTTCCTTCAAAATGTTTTTCACATAACCGATAGTTCTTATGCAGGTCATCAACACTCAAATCAAGGATACCTCCCTGTTACTTGCCCTCAACCACATTTGCGCTCTAAAAAGTAAACGATTTAATATTGTGCACATTCTAACTACCTACATAGTACATATATATTATGTATAACATGTATTTAAGTTACATAAAAATGAAATTAATTTTTTGAGTTTGAAAACTGGGTGGCTCGGCGCGGAGTAAGGTAGTCGCTAGTGAAGTTTACATACCAAATAAGCAATTACTGCAAGTTACTGAGCAAATGATTTGAGATACAACCCATAAGTGCAACCTCGAAACCCGTACCTCATAGTTACTTCAGATATCTCTTTTGTTACTCTCGGATGTTAACTTGTAATGTTATAAAATGCTTGTAATTTAAAGTAAATTAAATTTATCCATTACCTACCTTATAGGATCTCTTGGAATAGAAAAAAGGCTTACCCCTTCACCAGTTCTCGAAGAACATCCCCGCAAAATACAAGCATATCCTCCTTTACGAGCCATCACTACTACACAGAGCACAAATGATGTAAGAGAACACAAAGTATCTACCTCAATAATGTTTCCAACTATTGTAACAAAAACACCCAAAAAATACAGTTCAAACACAAACGAAAGTTAAACGAAAATATCGCCACACGTTCGTATCAGAAAATTAAGGTTGACAACTATACAACTTGTTTAACGCATGCGCACTGAAATTTGGTTTACCAGGGAAGCCTTACCTTCGCTTCTGGCCAAGGGTAGTCAGTGTTGCCAACTTAGCGGTTTTGCCGCTAAATCTGGCGGATTAAGCTGCAATCTAGTGGCATAAAACTCCGTTCTGGTGGCTAGCGGTAATTCTAGTGTTATTAGATTCCATTTAGTGCAAAATCTGGTGGATTTTGTCCTTTAAGTATTTAGAGTTCAGAATTTCACAATTCTGTGGTCGACGTTGGTATTTTATTTTTATTCAATGTTCTGTGGTTGTAAGCGACATTTGACTTTTCGGTTGGCAGCAGTCAGCACGTCAGTTGTCAAATATAGGTTATGGTTTGTGGTTTTGTTTTCGTTTTGGGCCGGTGTAAGTTGATTGCAAATGATATATTAGCTTATTTGCTTGATATTCAATTTAGCATCTTATATTTGAAGTTCTGCTTCAATAATTTATTATTTTTGATTTGTTTTTCAGAATTTATTTTTGTTTTTTTTTCTTTAAATCATTTTATTTATTTCATAAAATATTAATAAAAAAATATTATTAAAAATGTGTAGGTAAAATAAAATATATTTAGTGGTTTTCTAGCGTTTTCAGATTATATATTATTAAAAATGTATAAAATAAAATATATTTAGTGGTTTTTCTAGTGTTTTCGGACTCGTAAAATTCTGGTGGTATTCTAGCGGTACTGAAAGTTACTTCTAGCCGGGACGCGTTCCCAGCAGTTGGCAACACCGAGGGTAGTATAACTACCCAACACCTACCCAAGAACCCAAGGCACACCAAGGTCCGTAAACAGTTTATGGACCCCGGTAACTACCGGGTTTATAGTTATTGTCGACCGGTAGTCACCGGTTGTTTCGATGTCGACCGGTACCGGTCGGGAAGTCACAGCGTAAATTTAAGCGATCTTGCAAATGTCAAATTGTCAAATCTAATGTCAAAAAGTTTAAGTTTAGCCAAAAAAAGTTGTTTCTTTTGTCTAGAATATCATGGTGCTGCCTTGAAACAGTAAAAATGTAATTTATATTTCCTGACTCTCTGACGCTCAGGTTAAAAATCAACACATACTATGAGTGTTTTAATTAATTCTATAAAAAATATTTTACATAGGATGATTCAATTTTTATGGTCTGGTAAGAAAACTATAGACAATTCTTTGAATATTTATATAAAAACTACTGGCTGTACGCTATCTGTTGATCTGGATCCCACATGGGATATTAAAAATGTTAAAGAAGTCGTAGCTCCTAAGTTGGGTTTGGAACCTGAAGAGGTAAAAATTATATTTGCTGGAAAAGAACTAGGAGATTCTATTACAATAGCTGTAAGTAGGTGCTTAGTATTAAATAACGTTTCTTTAAAGTTATTTGTTTACCAATGTATGAGTATTTTAGGAATGTGATTTGGGTCAACAAAGTATTCTTCATGCCGTTAAAATAAGAACAAAACCGAAGTTGTCAATTCCAAATGGAAGTGTAATTGAAGAAATTGAGGAACAAAGTGGTAAACCTTTATGTGAAACATTAACAGATACAATGTTTAGCAGTGAAGACGAAGCTACGCGAAATTCTGATTTTCAGAATGACAGTGGTAAGTAGCAGCATAGGTTTAAAAGATATACTTACCTACAGAATCTCAATGTGAAATGTGAGGTAAAATGTATAGGTATGCCATTTATTGTTTTCACATATTAATGAGGATACTTGTTAAGTACTTATGACATACCTTTAGCTATTTAGCTGCGAGAGGTAGGTATCTTATAAGTTTTGGCTGTGCAGCTGTGATGTTTTGTTGTACCTACCTTTCAAATCCCATCCTACGATATTGTGAATTAGGTATACTTACATATATAACATGCTTACAAGCATAACATGCATCATGGGATTTTATTATATTATCTAAAACTATCTAAGTACCATAGGGTCGTGTGGCTTTGTGAGTTTTAAAATCAAGAACGAAATAATATAATCTAGGTGCCTTTTTAGAAAAAGTCATCTTGACTGGCAAAGCTACACACCCTACAGTATATTCGTAAAAAAATTAAAGATGATTTTCGGTATAAACTGAATAGGAAACATGACTAAAATTTTAAATTTAAAAATAATACTAAAAACCTTAGCGTAATGTTGTAATAAAATGTGTACTTCACAAAAAAACTATTTCTAATTCCGCGCGATTAGTATGAAGGATCTGAATAGCGATAAAATTGAAGCGGCCCGAATGAGCTGTTAGGTCACAGCCTGCAATATGCCATAGGCGTTGCGCCGAATGAACTATGAAATTAAGCGGTTGAGTACTGGGATCTCCCATAGCCGACCGAATTGGTCTCCTCGTCGTTTGTAAATTGTAGGCTGTGGCAACTTTGAACCTGTTTGAAACGGTTCGCTCGGGCGCAAGGCTTTAATAATTTATAACAAATTTATTATTGGGAACTAAGGCATCATATTTTGCATATCTTATTTTTCAGAATGGTAGAATATTGTTTGCAATAAAAAAAATGGGAATGTGCCCTATTGTATGTTTTTTATTTTTAGGTTTTGAGACGCAAAAAGTTCATTTTTTTGTTTTTTGCCCCACTTGCAAGGGTTTAAGATCAGGAAAAATTAGAGTTAGATGTCATTTTTGTAAAAGTGGTGCATTTACAGTTCATTCTGACCCTCAAAATTGGAATGATGTACTTGAAGGAAAACAAATTACTGGCCTATGTGAAAATAACCCTGAGTTATGTTCTAATGTAAGTAAAATTTTATAATGTATTTCACTTAATGTGTATAATAGGGATAGGGTTACATCTTTATTTTAGATTTTAAATAATCGGGAACCTACCTTTGCCGAGTTCTATTTTAAATGTTCGGAACATACTTCATTAGGTGAAAATGATGAAGCCGTACCTTTATATTTAATAAGACCAAATTTAAGAGATGTTCCTTGTTTGGCTTGTGCAGACATTAGGTAAATATGATAAATATTAATTTCTTCTAGTTGTAATTGAAGTCATAATCATATGCCTACCGGCCTTAAACTAATGCGACCCATAACTTGCCGTGAACAGCAGACATTGTTGCCAAGTGAAGTGCTAAAGATGTTTCATTTGTATTTTGTGGTTATGGCATGGACTTCTGAAATAAAATTGGATCGCTGATTGCCCAGAATACTGTGACAGAATTATATTGGTCGATTAAAAGCCAATCATCGACAAATAAATCAAAGCATCGTATTTAGTGCGGGATTTCTGTTTTTTTAATTTTTTGATATGAGATTGTTAGGTTGTGATTTACTGGAGATGCAAATTAAAGTTAAATAAGAGTGTTACTTATTATCTCACAAAACAAGTCGGCATATTTTTTAAATCGATACAGTTTAAACAGTTTTTATAATCTATACACAGTACAAGTAACACTTTCGATAAACCAATTCACATTATAAAACAAATCCGCACCATCCGCACTATGGGTAAAACACAACATGAACCGCAAAAATGACAAATCAAAAAAATGAATGTTGTTTAGAGATGGGTCGGGATTTTGAAAATGTTTTTTTACTCACAGGTGCGACATTTTTAGTCGCGTTAATTTGGAGCGGTATGCATCAGGTTTAATTGCTAAAATAACTACATTTCGTCACAGCATTACGACCATGTAGCATGAGACAATTTAAAAGAGTGGGAGGAAGGTTTGTCAGGGATCCAGTTTTATTTAAGAAGTCCGTTGGCTATGACTATGTTATGTCAAGCCATCAAACAGAAAAACTGTGGCAACCTCACAAATTTTTGGACCTACTGTACTTGTGTTGCTGTCATCTTACACCACTGATGATGTGCATCGGTTTTTGTTTGGAATCCACTATACATTTCTATTACCAATGATAATATGCACTATAGTTGGTCAACCACAATGGTAAAAAATGACCTCATTATTTGGGAATCTAAGATTTTAAAACTGGGAATTGGAATGAGAACAAGGGATACAAAAGTAAAACTTATGTTACGGGAAAGGGTACGTCGAAAGCTCCCACCACATTTACTCTCATCAAATTTACTAAATAAGCACTCTAATTTGAGCTCCCAGTTAATTATGAGTGATAAATTTAAATACAGGGTGTCTCTGTATTAGTGATGTGCCATGGGTATTTACCCTAAGGGTAAATATATAAATACCGGGGATTTACCTGGTAAATACTCTAAAAATATATACCTGTTTTTTCCTCAAATAGCCTTTTTGCGGTGAAACACTGTACACACTTGACTGGATGCTATACGGCGCCTATATCAAGCAACTTGCATTGTTAGCTCGGCTGCAACTGAAAGGTCGTTTTGTACCTTCGTTTTGTCGTTTTGTTGGATTCACAAGAAACGCAACCGTTTAACGAATATGACGGCAGGAAAAATAACATACCTTGCTCACAACTGGAAGTTGCTGAAAGCTAATGCGCTCATTGCTAACACATAGGAACAAGCAAAGGAACCACTTAGTAGTCCTGGAAGTCCTGATTCTCAATCAAAAAATACTGATGTCGTCAATAGAACTAAATGCAAATTCTCCCTCCAATATTCATCAAAGTGACAGCGAAGAAGAAGAAGAAAAGTGATCTGCATATTGATATACCATACATGGATGATTCCTTGACCCCAGACCTTGACACCGACAACTCTGATTTTGACTAATTTTAAAATATAAATTTAGTGTTAATAAAAAACATTGTTTTTATAAATAATAAATATAAAAAAGACATATTCTTTAAATAAAATTATTTTATTAAAAAAACCCTCATAAATACCCAATTTGGGTAAATACCCGGGTAAAAACCCAAGGTATTTACCCAAAATATATTTACCGGGTGTTTACCCATCATCACTACTCTGTATATATTTATTATCTTTGCCATTATCAATATGTTAATATAATAAGATAGGTATAAGCGAGGATTGTGACCTCTTCTTAATTTGTAATAAATTCTGTTATTTTGAGAAATAAGATTAGGCATATTTTTTAGTGATCCTGTATTTGTGTTTCCATGTGCTGAGGGTCATGTTACTTGTTTAGACTGCTTTCGGCAATATTGTACAACAAAACTTATGGAGAGACAATTTTGGCAGCATCCTGAATATGGCTATACTCTTGCATGCCCTACTGGCTGTCTAGATTCTTTCATAAAAGAGGTCCATCATTTTCGATTACTATCCGAGTCTCAGGTAATGTTAGATTGAAGGTAAAATGTGATAACTTATTTTCAAAGCTTCCATATCAAATATTTCTAGTATGACCAGTATCAGCGTTTCGGTACCGAGGAGTTTGTATTAAGATCTGGTGGAGTGCTTTGCCCTCAACCTGGATGTGGTATGGGAATTTTACCAGATCCAGACTGTACAAAAATTACCTGTATGAATGGATGTGGAGTATGTATATTTTATATATTATATTAAATATATTTTAAAAACAATGCGAAGGCACAATTTGGAAGAACTTTTTATTTTTATTACTGAAATCGATTTTTTTCCCTCTTGATAATATTTAACCAGGGCTTCACAGTCCCTATTTTTGGCTGCCATTTGGGGCGCATTCTTGTAATTATGACTATATGTTTACCGTTTATTTTTACACCATTTTCAAAATATTTTGAGATAATTAAGTTGTTTTTAGAGTTTTACTGGCACGCTGTATTCAAAAATATTATTAGGTTAAATCAAAAATTAGGTTAGGTCAAAAATATTATTAATTATTTTGACCTGAAGTTTATGATTTTATGTTGCTAAGAGACTTACGATACGTTGCCTGAATTGTATTTTATATAAAACTTATCACCTACTTGTTAATGTTTTGTTCTCTAGTAAAAAACGTAAGCTGTAATTCGACTATTATAGTTAATATTATATATGTTATAGTCATGAGATTAATAATAATTTTATTATAATTTCTAACTAAATTGATTACTATTTTTAATTAGTGGATAATCTGCTTAAAAAAAAACAAATAAACTACTAATGCTTGAAATATCGATACAATTTTATTAAGAAATGAAAAAAAAATACAAATCTACAGTAACTGCCTTAACCTACTAATTAACTATGTGCCGTTTAAGAATATGATGATTGAGGCATAGTAACAAAATTTTATAAAATAATGTGTAAAAATGATTAATTAGTAGGTTACTAATTAATCATTTTCACAAATTATTTTGATTACACTGCCTCATTCTCGGGTTCATCTTCATCGGTTTCTGCTAATACGTCCCTAACAGTAGCTTTAGATTTAGGACTAAAATATTCTCCGTGGTATTTAATAGGTATAACATATGTCTTGCATAAATTGTCCAGATTCAGATAAATCCTTTTAACTATAAAGTTAATTCTTTTTATGTACCTACACTAATCACCTGTCACTTGCGAATGCTCTGTAAGCGAACTAATGAACTACGCTGGGCTCTAGTGGTGGTGCCATCTAGTAGGATATCCCTGCACTGCCTCTGGAATGCTGGCTGGTTCCGCTTGTACTCTGCTTACGCCGTGGGTTTATCTACCCCTGATTTTTACTCACTTGCTGCTGCTAGTGTCTCCAAACTACTATCACTCGATAGTCTCACTTTAAAATTTTATATATCGTCCTTGTTTGTTGTTAAACTGCAATTTTCCTGCACTGGACTGGGAAGCTACCAAGTTTCTTCTGTTTACACTTGTAAAATCGTCGAAAAACACTTATAGAATTTAGGATGATCTGATTTAGGTTTAAAGCAATTAATCTTGATAATTTTCATTAGTTGGGAGTTAATGTTGACAATTTTTTTGCATACGTTATAAAAAAATACTTACCAGTAGGTACAGAACTGAAACACGATCACACACTAAAGTATCGCAAGTACCAAAGTTGTTATTGTAAGTAACGTCATGTGATTGAACATGCGATACTCTGCCAGGGCGTCTTCTAAATTATAGTGCTGCTTAATAATAATAACGTTAATTCTCAATAATTATACTTGAAACACCTACGATACTTTGCCCAGTCATTATAATTAGGTTGGCTACTTAAGATAGTCAGAAAACCTCATTTTCGGCAAAAATGTTACTTACGATATTTTGGCAAGAAGCCTACGATATAAGATGTACTACATAAATATAGCTGATTATTAGTATCGCTAATGAAATGACATCAGAATATCAAAAAAATATAGGTACATTAATTATGTAAAATTAAATCAATGTGACGTCTGATTGTATATCTCAAAATCACTCAAAATTGTATACCTTTTTAACAGGGTTGGTGTTTTTTATTAACTAAAACTAGCAAGCCAAGAAAAATACAAAATAAAAATACCATCAATAAAATTATCTATTGCATTGCAAGATTCCATCAATTGGAGATTTAAAAAAAATAAATCAAAGGTAAACAAAAAATACATTATAGGCCAGTCAAATAGTACAGTAGAAATCGCTAAAATCGCAAACTAACGGCTAGTTCTGATTTTTTAATATGTCGATACCTTTTTGCCAAAGTATCGTAAGTCACTTTCTCTAAATTTTACAGTACGCACCTTTTATTGTCTAGATAATTGGCGCATGCAGGAACTTTAACAAAATTTTAAATACCTATATGATTTTTAATACAGAAAATCATATATTTAAAAATTTTCAATAATTTTCAATCAATAAATAAAAATTACATTGTAAATATATTATTAATAGGCTAAATGTATATTTCTTATATACATGGATTTCACCTTTTTGGAAAAAATTGCCAATTTTTGGGCTATCTTGTTAACTATTGTACCTACAGAGCTGGTTCTGGTCTCATTGTAGCAAACTTAATCACTTAATCTATTTAATCTACTTAATCTACTGAAACACGGTAATAATATGATTTATGAGCAAACGCATAGTTTAGGATATATAGGGAAAAATTGAAAAAAGTGCGAAAATTTACTATATGATATAAAAAAAATGTGCTATATGACTGGCCTATTATTTTTTTTTAATAATTATCCAAACTACATTTTTCAAACTTGTATTAACAGAATCACTTATGATTTATTGAGCTTCATTCCAATTTATAAAGGTGATGTGTAAGGTGTTTACTGTGTTAACACAACCCTGGATATTAAAGCAATGTAAAATATGATATTTATACAGGGTACATCACGGTGAGTGGCCTATTAGACGTTTCTGGGAAACCACATATATTTTGGAACTGAAAATTTGCACACAGGAGTTTTAAGTGGTGCTCTATTCAATGAAAATATTGCCGTGTATGTGCCACTTCCGGTTATACCGGAAGTCGACAACAACTTCCTTATTTTAAATGGCATGCTATATTTTTTATGCCAGATTCGAATTCTACTCGTTATTTTAAGGTAACTTTCAATACTATTCCCTATCCCTAAAAGGAATAGTTTTTGAGATATTTCGATTTTAATAAAATCTTATGCGAAAACAACCCGCACATTAGAAATTAATAACTTTCGCTATGGTAACTTTCAAGAACCAATTTTTGTTCCACATACTAAAAAGACATGGAGCTTATGTATGTATAAACTACAAATGCTCCAAAATCCACAGGGTGTCCAATAACTGATGTCAAACTTTGAATACTTCGACCTTCAATAAGTGTCTTATTTTAAATAGGACATACTGTATTTTATAATCCAATTCGCTTAATTTTTTGATTACCTTTCCACTCATATGTAGTTTGCTATAGCTAAATTGGACGAATCTTGAGTTATTTAGAGATATTTAAAAATATTGTTGAATTAAAATTAACATCGAGTGCAGTGTGCCATGGAAAACAAAAAATTATGTTCGTCTTGTCATTCTAAATTATTGTGTAAGTGTCAACGTATTATTGTTGTTAGTGGTCAGTTAATATGCAAAATCATTACTCCAATGCGGATTATTTCAACTTATTTTTTATCCATGGAGAATGTAACAGAATTATTAGCAGAACGTGCAGAAGGTTTAACGAAATAAATCCTAATCTGCCACCGATGAACGTAAAAAAGTTTAGAAGAATTTACAATAATTTCCTAGAATTTGGTACTTTTAAAGCACCAAAATTAATCCTAGCCCAGTCACTGGAAATGAAAATAACGAAATAACTCTCCGGGCTTATTTCGATGCATATCCACGAGCTTCTGTTTACACTGCAGTGTATGATAGCTATTTCTTATTCCTCCATAGAAAGAATCTTGTGGAAGCACAAAATGCATAATTATAAGTTTACTAAAGTGCAAGCCCTGCATCCAAAAGATGCTGGTAATAGAGTTCAATTTTGTGAAATGATATTAACTCACATTCAAGAAGATGACTTTTTCTTTAAAAAAATTTGGACTGACGAGTCGAAGTTTTCTCGTGAAGGAATATTTAATAGACACAACATAACTATAATTTTTTCCATGGCACTCTATCTCTAAATAACTCAAGAACCGTCTAATATAGCTATAGCAAACTACATATGGGTCAAAAGGTAATCAAAAAAGGAAGCAAATTGGATTATAAAATACAGAATGTCCCATTTAAAATAAGACATTTATTCGATGATCGAGAAGGTCGAAGTAGTCAAAATTTGACATCAGTTATTGGACACCCTGTGTATTTTGGAGCATTTGTAGTTTATACATACATAAGCTCCATGTCTTTTTAGTATGTGGAACAAAAATTGGTTCTTGAAAGTTACCATAGCGAAAGTTATTAATTTCTAACTTACGGGTTGTTTTCGCATAAGATTTTATTAAAATCGAAATATCTCAAAAACTATTGGATTTAGGGATAGGGAATAGTATTGAAAGTTACCTTAAAATAACGAGTAGAGTTCGAATCTGGCATAAAAAATATAGCATGCCGTTTAAAATAAGGAAGTTGTTGTCGACTTCCGGTATAACCGGAAGTGGCACATACACGGCAATATTTCCATTGAATAGAGCACCCCTGAAAACCCCTGTGTGCAAATTTTCAGTTCCAAAATATATGTGGTTTCCTAGAAACGTCTAATAGGCCACTCACCGTGATGTACCCTGTATATTGTTTGATGCATGTTCTATATTTTCAGTACGTATTTTGCCGACTCTGTTTACAAGGTTATCATATAGGAGATTGCGAAAGTGCTGAAAATGGAAATAAAACAAATGTTGAAGGATGTTTTTATAATGTTGATCCGGCCAGAGCTGCAGAAGCTAGATGGGATGAGGCATCAAAAGTAGCCATAAAAGTTTTAACCAAACCATGTCCAAAGTGTAGAACACCTACAGAAAGAGATGGTATGTATATATTTATCTACAGATCTAAAAGTACATTTTCTAAGATTTTATGTTTCCTTTAATTTTTTTCTTTATTTGTAAATAATTTATTTAGGCACTTAATTATAATAAATTAATATCCCTCATTTTTGTTGGGATATCTGCCACCAAGGAATAAAAAAATACGATTTTTTAAAATTAATAACCAACTAACCCTTTCAAAGTGTACGGATATATAATGGGTGATACAGCAAGCGCCCGTTGCATTGTCTGAGCTCGGTTGGATGCATGTAGGTGTGTATCTCTTATATGGATTATTATGCAATTGTCTATTTTTGTCTTGTATAAATACTCGTGCCACCGTCTGTCTCCCACAGACCATGAATGCGTGCCACCGATGATGGAAAATTAACATAGGCTGTCGGCTTACCTACCCATTATATATCCGTGTTCACGTGTGACACATTATGTCCAAATAAAACGTAAGCTGGCAAATAAAACGTGCTTTCCAACGTAAGTTGTAATAGTCCGAGAGGTAGGGATGTAGGGATCCATTTTGAATAGAATTTTTATGCCGTTAGAATATTACTTTTAAGTATTGATAAGCATTGGTGGACAACTAAAGTGTACCGGGTGGTATCCGCGGTGTAAGTTGCTGGTGGTGGCTCTGGAACTATTTTATAAAATTATTTTTATTATCTGTTTTAGGCAATCTGAATTTTAAATTATCAATCATTGACATCATTGACGATTATTTCAGACCAAATGAAATTTTTTTTATATGACTTCTGACACATTAATGATTAATATTTTTGGAAACTGTTTGATGTCAATAATAATTAAAGGAAGCCCGAATCGGGTTTCCTAAAGATTCTTGCGTATATAAGTCTAGAATAGTCAGGTAGTTCCATCTGTCATTATGTCAAAAAAGCTGAAAGGCCTTCCTAAGT
Source organism: Tetropium fuscum (assembly GCA_964058915.1). Taxonomy (NCBI): domain Eukaryota; kingdom Metazoa; phylum Arthropoda; class Insecta; order Coleoptera; family Cerambycidae; genus Tetropium; species Tetropium fuscum. The sequence continues at coordinate 92,304 of CAXKVY010001496.1, forward strand.
CGACATAATATCTCAATATATGCACCTTTAGTTCGATACGATCGCCACCAGAGGGCGCACCACGCTCTCCATATATATACACTTGGTATAATGTTTCACATAATTATGTTAGGAAGACCGATATACTTTAAAGTGTTTAGAAAACCCTTACTGTTACGCAGCATCGCTTATACCCATTTTTTTGCCATTTGAATATTATTCAAACCAAATAAGGCCGTTTATTAATTTTTCTGCTTAAAAAATATTTCATGTTTTGGAGAAGCAAATATAGGAAAAAGAAAGTATTTTGGACACCTGTTTATATAAGCATTTTTTTCTTAAAATTAATTTCTGAATACCACCCCAAAATTTAAAACCTTTTTAAATTGCTCCCTGTACATTGTAAGATTTTTGAAAACCTTAAAATAAACTAAACGGAGTTTACTTTAATTGAATAATAATAAAATCCAAAAATAATACCTATTATAATAATTGTAAGAAATTTAATACTCGACTTTTTCACAATTACAAAATTTTTTTGGTACATAATAGATAATTTGACAAAAAATATTCATGACTGACTTAATCATATTTTTTGCCAATTGAAAAGTTGGAAGCAAATTAAAATAACCGCTTGAAATTGATATCATCTTTTAAATTTACAAATATTGGATCTTTTGCCTTAATTTCGAAAGGCTAATGAAAAAATAACAATAATCTCTTAAGCAAAATGTATTGAGAGGTTACCATAGTATTACTCTAGTCTTTCTAACTCTCCCTCTTTCGAAAAAAATAGATGACGTTTTTTGTATTTATATTTAAATTTTAAGCTTTTCAAAAAACCCACTATCTAATTACTGGATAGGGGTGGAACCTTTGATGTAACTGTAACACTCGGAGTAGTTTCCACAAACACCAAAACACTTTCACTTCGCTCGACGCGCGTTTCGCCAACCAAGTTGGCATCATCCGGAGACGATTAAAACTAATCTTAAATTACAAAATCTACCATATTTATACTATTTTTCCGGTGACGTCACTAATGATATCACCGTGAAATTTACGCGTGACTAATCACGCTTCAATGATCGGTTGCTAAGCAACGCGTAAAGCGGGCTACGGTATGATATCACCGTCAAATTTACGCGTGACTAATCACGCTTCAATCATCGGTTGCTAAGCAACGCGTAAAGCGGGCTATACGGGATAGGTCCCTTGTCGCTATTCATACTACTATTACACTTTACAATTTCTATGCTCTCAAATGCATCCAACTGTCTATTATTGGTCACATTTCTAACTAATCTTAAATTACTAATATCTATTCTATGATTGTTGTCAAAAGCATGTTGTGCAACACTAGACTTATCTGTTCTTCCATATTTTAGATGAGCCATATGTTCTTTAAATCTGGTGTTAATTGACCGTCTCGTTTGTCCAATATATTTTCGATCACAATCATTACAACTAATTTCGTAAATCCCAGACCTTTCATTTGGAACAATTTTATCCTTTGGATTGTCTAAAAGTTGTTGTAATTTGTTGCTCGACGAATGAATCGCTGTTATACCCACGTTTTTGAAAACGTTTTTGAATGGTTTGAGTAAGGTTTTCAAAAACGTGGGTATAACAGCGATTCATTCGTCGAGCAACAAATTACAAAAACTTTTAGACAATCCAAAGGATAAAATTGTTCCAAATGAAAGGTCTGGGATTTACGAAATTAGTTGTAATGATTGTGATCGAAAATATATTGGACAAACGAGACGGTCAATTAACACCAGATTTAAAGAACATATGGCTCATCTAAAATATGGAAGAACAGATAAGTCTAGTGTTGCACAACATGCTTTTGACAACAATCATAGAATAGATATTAGTAATTTAAGATTAGTTAGAAATGTGACCAATAATAGACAGTTGGATGCATTTGAGAGCATAGAAATTGTAAAGTGTAATAGTAGTATGAATAGCGACAAGGGACCTATCCCGTATAGCCCGCTTTACGCGTTGCTTAGCAACCGATGATTGAAGCGTGATTAGTCACGCGTAAATTTGACGATGATATCATACCGTAGCCCGCTTTACGCGTTGCTTAGCAACCGATCATTGAAGCATGATTAGTCACGCGTAAATTTCACGGTGATATCATTAGTGACGTCACCGGAAAAATAGTATAAATATGGTAGATTTTGTAATTTAAGATTAGTTTTAATCGTCTCCGGATGATGCCAACTTGGTTGACGAAACGCGCGTCGAGCGAAGTGAAAGTGTTTTGGTGTTTGTGGAAACTACTCCGAGTGCCACTATCTAATGTGAAACGCCCTTAGCGAATTTGGTGGTTTAGTTCTTGTTACTCCAATGAATACTCAGATTAAGGTTCACATATTTTTTTTGAACCCCTCAAAATAAACATTGATGATACCAACAAATCAATAAAAAATACTGTGAATAAAAAATAACATCTATAACTTTTGGTTTCTATATCACATTATTTCTACTTATACACTGTGTTCATTTTAAAACTTACCGGTGGGTGGTAAGTTTTAAAATGAACACGGTGTATAACTAAATACCTATAATTTGATTGACTAAAAATGAGTTTGTTTTTATAATCCGTTAGTATAGCAAACAAAATATATATAATTTTAGTGGTGGTAATGGCCGTAGTTATTTAATTGGAATGATATAATTTTTTAGGTGGATGTATGCATATGGTTTGTACCCGCGCAGGCTGTGATTTTCATTGGTGTTGGGTATGCCAAACTCCTTGGACCCGGGACTGTATGGCAAGTCATTGGTTTGGGTGATATTAAGAATAATATAAATAATTTTGTTACTTCTTATTTTAATTTATTAAGCTGTTTTTAAAATCATAATAAACATATTTATTACTAATAAAAGGGCCTTTACTTTAAGGTTACTATGTATATATTATTTTAACTACAAAAGAAAATATTATTACATATATAGATTTTGTAAAAGTAACATAAATGGTGTTATAGTCTTGTTCAGCTGTCGTGACATATGTATGCCTCAATTTACGCGTTACGTTTGTTGTTTTTCGTCAACTTCTAGGAGCATCGGCACACAACGTATGTTGATGCAATAAATGACTGACGTGTCATAGAGTACAATACAGTTTCGGCCATGTTAAGAACTAATGCATGTCTTACTTAGATTTTTCGGAAAGTGTCAGTAAAAATATTTGAAAACGATTTATTATTTTAAGGCAAATTTAAAGTCACATTGACAGCTCTACATATTAATATATTTTCAATAATGTTTAACTGTACTATTGAAAGACAGAACGGACAATTCATAATACACCTAATACACCAAGAGCCAAAAAAAAAATGGATCCCTGCGGAAGTCCATACAATCAATGTTGGCGTGCACGTGATCAGCGACTGCAAGAAGCAAATACATGCGAATTACGTTTTGGTGCATTTTTTTTGCATAGATTATAGGTAAACCCATATTTAACGAAATGTCACTGGACAATATATTGTATGGACTATTGTATGACATCTGGTAAACCTCTTAATACGCCAGTAAAAACACACAACATACGTAAGTTGAAAACGAATGATAATCATGATGGAGTTAAATCAGAAATTCGTAATACTGTGTATACTACGAAAGAAGAGAAAAAAATATTACAATTAATTAGTTAACGAAATAGTGAAGCAAAAGGCTATGTTAGATGTTTCGGATATGAGTTTGTGGCGTATTTTTTAAGATTATTGGTTTTTCTTTAACATAGAGGAAAGTAACAGACCAGAATAGCTTTTTTACGAGATTATAAGAGGATATCCAACGAAATTATAAGCGGATATCAAACGCAATCTGTGTACCTTGACGAAAGATAGATTTTTGCGAAATGAGGATTTAAAAGAAGGTGGCAAGATAACAGTGTAAAAAGTTGTAAAACAGGCTACACAGGAAATGATAAGCGTTTTGTTGTGCTACATGCTGGAACTAAGCATGGATTCATACAAAATGCTTCATTACTTTTTTCTACAAAGTGAAAGTTGATGGACTACCACGACTCAATGGACCAAAATTCTTATAAGAAATGGATCTCGGAAAAACTGATTCAAAATCTTACTGCGCCCTTGATAGTGGTGATGGATAATGTGTCCTACCATAGTTTTTTGGAAAAGCCAACTCCTACTGCTTCCTGAGATAAAACAAGACTAAAAAAATGGCTTTTTTGTAAAGGCATAATATTTTCGAAAGATGATCTGAAAATTGAACTTTTAAATTAATGCAACCAGCACAAACAAACCCCAAGATACGCCCTAGATGAACTTCTAAAAAAACATTGAGTATTGAGATTACCACCTTACCATGGCCAATATAATCCAATAGAATTAGTGTGGGGTTTTTGTAAAGATTATTATGATCGACATATTGGTGAAGTTGGTTACGGAGACAAAGTTTTAGAGATCTCGCAAAAGGCTTTGGATCAAATTACTCCAGTTATTTGGGAAATTTGTGTTAGACATGTAGAAGACATTATAAACAAAGATTGGGAATGTGAAGTACGTTATGATGAGGTTGAACCGTTAATTACTAATTTGGGTTCAAGATCTGAAGATGGTGGTAACGACAACAATGATGATGAAATTTAAAGATTATCATATATTCTGTATTCTGTTATTTGTTCGGAGTGCGGATCAGAGATCTGCTGCACTTAGGCCCCATTGGGCCCCTTGTGCTTCCTCCATAAGAGAAATGTCTCCCTAGGCCATCGACCAGCCTAATGTTATAAAAAAGGTGATGATGTTGCCTAGGGGCATTTCCCTCAAATTGGCCATGGAAGGCCAACGTTCCAATATGGATTCTCTGGTCGATGACACGGCGGGACACTCACAAAGTACATACTCGACTGTTTCATTTCTTGTTCACATCCTCTGCAGATGGGTGTGTCGCTTTGTTTCATATTATAGAGGTGCTTGCATACCCTGCAACGACCGGTTAGGATTCCTGTTACAATCGTAGGTTTCCCCTAGACATTGCCAGGTAATTCCTCGCCATCTCTTCACCTGGATATCTTAGGAGATTTCTGGCCAGCAGACCTATTTGTTTCATCCCACAACGTCTTAAATTTCTTTTGGGTGTTTTCCTTTATTATTTGGAGTTCCGCTGCAATTTGTAGTGTACTTGAAGGACCAGACCCAAGGATTTTCAGGCTGGCTGTCTTCTTGGCTAGTTTGTCAGCTTCTTTATTTCCGTTGCATTGTAGAGTCCGAGTGTCCCTTGACTCAACATAGGCAGATGTTATTCATCTGACAGGCTCTCACAAGTGCTTGGTGACATTCCCATGTTGACCCTTTGGTTATTTTATGGTTTTTCAGGGCCAGTAGTGATTGTCTACTATCTGTGCAGATTCTGATTGTTATTGCTCTGCGAGCAATCTCTTGTGCGGCTATGGTTATACCTGCGAGTTCTGTTTGTACTACACTGACATTTTTATCCAAAGTCCAGTTGCATCGGAGTTGCAGCTTTCTCGAATATATATATCACAGCCTGCTCCTTCTTTCTTTGATCCGTCTGTGAAGACATAGTTTACACCTTCGACGCCGGTCTCATCTTCACCAGTAGTTTGTATGATGTCGGGTTTATCAAAGATAAGGCGATGCGGAATATCATCTGCACATGCCTATAAAAGGGGTATCGCTTTTACAGCCTCGGGCCACAGGCGGCTTCTGGTTTGGAAGATTATCATATATTTTTCTTTTCTAATACTTTTATATAGTACTATTACTACTACTATTACTATTATAGTACTATAATACTATTAAATAGTTCACTTGTTTTATTAAATACACGTTTTTACTTTAATTTATAGTCAAATTTATTTACAAATTATTAAATAATCGGTTTTGACATGACAATAAACGTTGTGTATATTTTACAATATCTAGTTTCCCCGAGAGCATGTTCTTTATTAATTTTTTTATTTTCTTCTACAAACCGTCATCTTTCTGCTCTACCCTTACATTTATGCCTTCGGCCCTGTAACGACTGTTATCTATAAACAATGAAACATTTCAATACCGTCAAATTGCGCCCGCTTTATTCTGATGCCGCTTTCCTAACAAATAAGGATGTGCACGTTTACTAAAATATCGATGTTGACATCATTTGATACATCGAAATCTAAACATATAAGAGGCAGGAATAAAAATAATAAGGATGCAGGAATAAAATGTCCTTGTACTTGGTGTTGACCTTGTCATCAGGGCATCATAGGTAGGTGGATCATATGTTGTTAAATGTGTTTTAGTGAATGAGCCCATTGAATGACAATTACTTATTATGGTCATCTAAAAAATAGAAGAATATATACGGTACCATGCCCTATATTAACCCTATCCGTACTGTGAAAATTCCCAAAAAAAATTTGGAATAACATTAAGGAGTCTGAAATGGATGTAAATATCAAATGAATTATGATATTCACTATAGGACTCTTCTAATGGGTCTAAGAACCCCTGTATGTGAAGCAGGTAACCTAAAAAAATATCCAGTATGGAAGTTGCACACAGAACTTCAAAAGAAATATGACAGAATTTTTGACCAGCTTGGCCTTGTATGTGCAGAGGCAAATTTAACTAAACCATTCAAAGTTCAAAGTCCAACCATACATTGAAAATTTTTATTTATTTTAAACCTAGGCACACAATATTAACATGAAATTAAAAAAAAAGTGATTTAAAGAAGCAGTTAAATACCAAATTGAGCTTAATGGGACAGCACATACAAGGCTCTATCTTAAGCTTGTAAAATGAAGTTGTAATTTTAAGAGAAAGTAATATAGAACTTTTACATTTACTTCTTCCAAAGCAGCACAATATACCCACGAATCAAACTTTGCACTAGTACGTTAATAAATTAGTAAGGCAACCGCATACACCACTGATGAAGAATCATCAGAACCAACAAAAAAGCAAAAGAAATCAGATGGTGACCTGGAGGCTGCTCAAAGGAAGCTTACAAAAAATATTATTAATTTAGATAGAATTATTGATTATATATAGATAGATTAAGTTTTTAATCGTCTCTGGATGATGCCAACTTGGTTGGCGAAATGCGCGTCGAGGGAAGTGAAAGTGTTTTGGTGTTTGTGGAAACTACTCCGAGTGTTATAGTTACATCAAAGGTTCCAGCCCTATCCAGTAGATAGAATTAGATAATTTAGACAGAAGTGTATTTAGAAACAAATTTGAAAAATAAACAAGTCAGTAGCAAGAATATGAAAAAGAGAGAGTCAAAATAAATGGTGAATGAAAACAACAGATATCCAGAAAAAATAGAGATCAAACAAAATAAACATTTAAACAAAAAAAGAAAGATAAATATAGGAATAGCAAATGTTCATGATGCCAAGGACGAAAACTTGATGATGACAAAGACATAGTAGTGGAACATATAAAATCCAAATATGATGATATTAGAAAAGACTGTCAGTGCTTTAAAGTGGGAGTAGATTTTGATAAGAAGGAAACGGTATACGATAACAATTTTTGGCCAAAAAAAGCTGCAAATAGGAGTTTCAATTTTGGTGCAAAAACCCCAGATGAAGGTGAAAGGGATTTTTAAAGGATAATAGAAAGGCAGAATTTCTCACTAATAGTAAAACTAATAACTTGGAATTAATCACAAAACTCTTCATTAAATAATTTTGTAATACTCCAGTCAATAGAGAATATTACCTGTAAAAAATAGGACGATGTAGTATTATAAGCTTACCTTATATTTTTTGGGTCGTTGATTCTGAATTTTTCACATCCCACCAAAATTTCCTACCGGAAATACCGCAATTTTTGAAATAATGGCGCCAAAAAACGAGTATTTTACAACAATTCTCTGAACCTGCATCGATTTTCATGAAAATTTGGAATTAAGCTCATCTTACCCTTAACTTCAAAAGTGACATATTCCCGAATTGTGCTTTTTGCTTTTAAGGAGTAAAAACTACCCCTTCGTTAAAAAAAATAGAAAAAAATGCAACAAGGAAAAATACGTATTCTGTTCCCAACAGGTTCTATTACGTGTCCCAAATTCCCATTTGTGAAAAAACTATATTACTACTCTATAATTAATTACCTAATTCTGTACATAGTTTTGCAGCGCTTTCTATGTAAAAACATGTTTTATTTTGTATAGTTAATAAAATAAGAGAATAATGATTAAAACTATAGCAACAAACTGTCAATTATGTTTTGTTTAGTAAATGATCTTTTGTAACAAAGATATTTTCTGTTGGAATTCACAATCACAGATATTTCAAAGTATTATTGAATTAATTCTTGCAACAATTATATCAAGAAATAGTTTTTATGCTAGATAACTAAATGAACTGCTGCATTAAACGTGGTAAGTCGTTTCAATTTAGTTTTATGATATATGGATGATATATTTTTATGTAAGAATACATACACAAATACATTCATTATACGGTAATATAGATATTATGATATAAAAATATATAAATATTTTTATATTATAATATCTATATTACCGTATAATGAATTAATATAATTTCTTAGATATTCCTTTATCCATTGCTTCACCTTTTTTTTAGTTTAACTGTAATCGGACATTATGTTTATATTATTAGGATGCAACAATTTTTAATAGTTTGTATGGTACCTAGTACCGTGGTTTTTCAGTAACACCACTTAATCTGCGTACAATTCTGCCTTGAAGGTGGAATGTGAGAATCCACCTTGAAGTTATTCTTAAAGGGGAAATCTCACATACAGAATTGTGCACAGACTATGCTGTGTTACTGAAATCTCCGGAGAGATTATATTGATATATGACTTTTTTTATTCATACACTTATGGACTGCAGCGACTGTGCTGTCACCGTGCTTTTAATGAACTGCCTGGAAACTGATTACTCAAGGTCGCAGCACGGTACAGTGCGGAGAAACTTAATAATTATAACAAATTGCCTGTGGTTGCATGTCGTAGTTGTCATATTTACCAGTTTGGTTTTACACCAAACTGGTGTAAAACCAAACCGAACTGGACAGTTCTAACGTAGTGTACCAATGAATATTATTTTAAAATTTTATAATCCAGAATGAAAATTTGATTTTACTGGTTCAGGAAATACAAAATTAGTTACTGGTGATTGTGAACACTTTGATAATATTAATAAAATGTAGATACAATTTTATAAGGAGCATCATTATTATCTCTGAAATTATCCATCATTTGTGAAAACAATTAAGTATTATTAATAAGGTGTAGCGTTAGTGATTTTCTTTTAGTTTAAACAACTAATGAAGTTGTTAGTTCTAAAAGTTCCATTCAAAATGTTATCCTTAAAAAGCTGTTTTAAGCTATATACCTACCTATATACTATATATGAGTCTTGTTCTGAAACACTTTCACTATTGTGGTAGGTACTTGTGAAAGTTGTAATAGTCGAATAATGTGCTCAGATATCGTGATTACTACTCGTAGGTGTAATTTTTTATAGCAATTCATAGATATTATTTTTTATAGCTATTCTATTGGATTTTTTACAATTATTCATATTTGGAACTACAAATAGCCATTAATAATTTTTTTAAATATGCATAATATATACCTACTTAAAGAATAATTTGCAATAAAAATGTGGGTAATAAACTACATAACCCAAAATATTAAATATCAGAAGTTTTTTCTCCTGTGATTTTCTACAGTTCCAAAACTTTTGAAAATCGTTGTGAGCATGGTAAATGCCAAAAATACCTATATCTTCCTAATATATTTTTAACAAAACAGTAAAATGTGGGTAGGTATCTATAAGTAGTACATAGACATAGACATACTTATAGTTTTTTGCAAAATTTAGATGTAAGAAATAAAGATATTAATGTCGTTGTTTAACTAATATTTGAATTAACCATTTTAATGTAGTTGTCTGAAATCAACACAATGCATTGTAGACATATTTCAGACTACCATGTAGGCCCTACACCGTAGTTGCGTTGATTCAAATTCAAAACCCTATGTAATATTTTAGTATTACCTTTGAGTATTACACAGCATGTTGGATGACATGATTTAGTAGTCTTATTTTTATATATTATTCATTATTTGGTTGTATTATCAAAATCATAATACCTCCATGTTGTAATAAACTGGATGTCACAACATGGAGGTATTGTGATCTCGGTAATATAACAAAATAATGAATAAGTAAATAAAAATAGTATTTTTTAGTAATAAAAATATAATATTAAAAATAGTCACTGTTCAGTCAGAAACTAATATCAGTGCCTCGGCATGTTAAGTCTTCAATAGGTATAAAATTAGTCATTAATTATAAAATAAATCGTTAATTAGTATAGCTACGTCAAACTTTCTTAGCCACTCGTTAGGTAGCTAGGTACCTTGCAAATGACAGTGTCATATTGAAAACAATATAATGTAGGTAGTAAAAAGAGGCAGTTCATTTGTGCACTGCCAACAGGGTTCTTCCTTTACCTGAATACGATCTTTAGGCTCTTTATTTACCCTCAATACAAAACAATAGGGTTCTTCCTTTACCTCCAGAAACGACTTTTCTGCCAATTTTACGTTATTTGAACGTTCGTTGTTGCGACAGCGTATTAAAGAAAGCGCGCCATCCGGACAGACAGACGGTTGGATGGATATCTTGAGAGTTGTTTAAAATTTTATAAATAACGAATAAAATGATGAACAGAAATTGTCGATTTTAATTTTTACCCGATCAAATGCAAGATACTCTTCGGCTTTTGCAGGAAAGCAAAAAGTATAATAATTATTAAGAAACCGATATGGCAAGTGCAAGTAGATTACAATAATTTATGATTAAGAAAATTTTATACCTATTAAACTCGAACTCCAGAATAATAGATAGTGACTGTCTTCGTCTTCTGCAGTTAATATAAAGCCGCTCTCTTCTCTTGGCCATTGAAATGCTGTACATAGACACCGTTTCGATGGCCAAGAGAAGAGAGCGGCTCTATATATTATTCTGGCCTTTGGGTAGGTATAGTACCTATAGTACTTATTTAGTATTAGTACAGTGCCTTTATGTCCGCTGTAGTATTAGCATACTGACCTATTATAGGTACATTACATAGGTATTTAATTTGGATTAATATTACAATTTTATATTAATACAATTTACAATTTACTTTCCTGTAGTTCTACAGCTAAAAATCTGTAGTTATACAGCATTTCCAGTAGTGTTGTTCAGTTAGTATTGTTTCCAACAAAATTTTCTGAAACAAATCCATTGCACAACTAAGTATTTTTACTTTGTACAGAATTGTAGGTAGGTATGTGATTTAAGTCATGGCTAATGACACCATTTTTCTTCTATCTAAAAGTTTCCTTATCTACAAACTGTAGAATATTTACAGCTTTCGACACTTTATATATGCCTAACATAATGATCATGGGTAGTCCACTATTACATAATATTTATATTTTATTCCGAATACGTAAAATTTAACGTTCCCGCCGGGCCACAAGTGTAGCGCGCAGGCGTAATGTGTCTAACAGGACCGGTAATATATTTGTCAAACTCCAAAATCCCTATTACTTCTCTGATTCAAAGTTTTTAAAATGGCTCGCACAAAATTATATTGTTTAAAACTAGTCATTATTAATGGTAAGCTGTATATATTTTTATTGTCGCATATATACCTACTGTGTTTTGTTAGTATGAAGTGAAACGAAAGTTCTCTAGCTACAACCTACCTATCCTATAGTAAGTACTAGTACTAGTACCTAATAATATATCATAGTGAATAGTGACCGTTTAGCTTAATATTTTAATATGGTCATTTTGAAGTAAATATTAATCAATTCTGCATTCTTTATGAGACCTACACCGTTAAATAACTTATGAGAAACTATAATTTCGTTTTAAAATAAAGTACCATAATCATGTAGGGGAGAGTGGGGCAAAATGATCCCCGTAAGGTTAAACCCGCCATATTTTGTGAAATATGAGACTACTAAATATTATACTTTACCTGAAGATTTAGTATGCAATTTGCTACACTTTCATCCACAAATATACACGATGCTACGCACTATTTTAGGTAGATACAGATTTTTGTAAATGTGTGCAAAAGGTTCATATTAACCACAGGTTAGAGGTAAAATGATCCCCCACATGGGGTAATATGATCCCCCACATGGGGTAATATGATCCCCCACATGGGGTAATATGATCCCCCCTCAAAAAGTTCTCTCTTTTTTATGAAATCGCACGTTTTAGGTGTAATGAAACAAAAAATATAAATAGGGAAAACTAGCAATATATTCATAAGATAAGAATGTAATAACTAAAAATCAACAACATTATTCGCACTCAAAATAAAAAAAAAATACATTTTTATTATTTGCACAGGCTACATAATAGGTTCATTAATAATTAAAGTTAAATCTAAAATATAAGATTTTTTTTTACGTTTTTGTTTGGGCCACACAAAAATCGCACTCGAAATCGCAGTCGTCCTCATCGACTCCAGCACATTCGTCGTGAGCCCATTTTAGACATTTGCTACACCGGCAAATCTATCCATCCTTCGCCTCTTGAAGACTGCGTGTATTTCTCACAACAAAAGATACACTCCTCTGATTCTGATCCCTCACTTTCACTGCTCGTATTGTCACTTTTTTCTACTACTTTCTCCTTTGTCACGTACTTCGATTTAATTTTTTTTGTTAACCAAATTTGACTCGTTCTTCTTTCTTCTCTTTTTCTCTATTTCGGCTTTTTTATTCTTCTCTTCTTCAAGCACTGTTTTGTACGGGGTGCTCGTAAGTAACACGGTACCGGCTGACCTCCGTTTTTGAGTAGCTCTCTTTCCTTTAATTTTTGGAATTGGATGGCAGCTAGCAGGGGTTATAGTAAAGGAACTTTCTGCTTCAACTTCACTTCGGTCTGATGTATGTTATAAAATAGGTGTGTCCCGTCGTGTGCTTGGTCCTGGAATAGGGGAACTGCGTGAAGATGGATTCTTCCCAGGGGTTTCAGTTTCTTTTTGTAATGTTTCCTGTGCTGCTTCATAGGGCTCCTCGGTCACCTCTGCGGCTACGAAATCTACGTCGGAAAATATGTCGGGGTTGAATGGCATTATTCCCGTTTTCTTAAAGCTATTTATTGCGTTATTGGGTATAGATGCTTTAAGGTAGGCCTCTGAAAAGATTCTGCTTATTTGGAACGTTGTTATTGTTCGGCCTGGATTATTGTTCATCCATCTTTCCAAAGATTGGTCCATGTACGTGCTTAATGGATACATTACTCCGACATCCAGCGGTTGTAGCTTATGAGTTGTGTGAGGGGGGAGACATAATATAAAAACGTTGTTTTCTTTTGCCTTAATAATCACGTTTAAGTTTTTTGTATGTGTTAAGTCTCCATCTAAAATTAGCAACACAGGCTCCTGTTTGGACGGCTTTATAAAATTTTAAAAATGGTCAAACCATTGCTCGAATAAATCTAATTTCATCAAGCCGGAATCATTGCAACCTTAGATGGTTCCAGGTGGCGCACCATCCATCAGTTCTGCTTTCATTATTTTTCTGCTAAAAATTAACATGGGCGGTATGAAAACCCCTCCCGCTGATATACAAACAACTGCAGTTGCTGATACTCCCCTTTCAGCAGATGTTACACGGGCAACTTGTTTTCGTCCTTTTTTGCGAACATTTTTGAGTTTTTGCCAGGAACTGTTGATACAGAGGTTTCGTCAACATTAAATATTCTGTGGGGAGTAAAATTGTATTTTTGCAAAATGCTTTTCAGAAGATCGAAAAACTTAAAGACTACTTGTTTATTGAAACCTCTTGCTCGTGCTGCAGAAGTTGCTTCTAGAGTCCGTAAGGATATTTCAGGGTGCCTTTTTTTAAAACCTGCGACCCAATCGCGTCCGGCAATTTGTTTTGTACGGGAAAAATTATGGGCAATGTTATATCTTTTCTGCCAATTGAAAGGCTAATCGCCTTATTGGGTCAATTGTGGTAATACCATACATCCTAACTTCAAGGTCTAGGATATGATTTATCAGCTCGTTTTCCTGATCTACAGTAAACGTTGTCGTTTTGCTACCTAACTGTTTAATACTTCCTGTGGCAATTCTATTTTTGTTCAAGACCCTGCGTTTAAGGGACATTAACGGCACTTGCAATATTCGCCGTTTGCAATGCCGTTTTATATGGCATTCCATTATTCATCACCTCATCTATGGGGTTTTTCATATTAACTATATTCTAGTTTTGACGCTGAGTTTTACGGTGATAGGTACGAGGCATCCTTACAATAAAAAAGCATGTATTAGTTAATATTAATAAAATGTATGGGGTAAAACTATCCCGATCATTTTACCCCGCACTGCAGTGATCATTTTGCCCCAAATACATAATTCATAACCAACCTAACTTACAAATTTAGAAGAGTTAACTTCTGTAGAAACTAATACGTGATCGAGTAGCTCAAACATACCTGATTGAACACCATTCACTGTTTAAGAAAATAAATGTTGTTATAGGGTTTATTACGCACATCGAAGAAATTAAGATTTTACATCAAGTATTTAAAAAACACAAACATCGGTGTATTCGCCGGCTACAGCAGTTTAACTGGCTACATGTGATTGTCCGCAACTATAGGTATGCGCTGGAGTATATTTCATCCTCCAGGTAATAGATGGCGCTACTGGTTTTTGCGTAATCTGGGGGGATCATTATACCCCACTCTCCCCTACCTACCTATTACCTACTTATTACAAAAATATACAATGTAGGTACTTCAAGAAACATGTTTTATTTTATTAACTAGGTGTAGTAGATGTACCTATCTATCCTCCGGCAAAGAATCTTCTGCAGTACCAATTGGCTTCTAATTTAAATACCTATGATGTTTACGTACTAGATCTCTAAAAAAACTAAGTTAGATGTGGCGGCGACCCCGGACGGTTATTTTTTTATTGACTAATCCACCCCCTCGCGAATTTCCCTCCGGAAAATGGTATTCCCCTACACCGATTGTCTTCTAATTTGGATTTGATATGTTTATCAACTAGATCTGTCTAAAAAACAGTGCTAGGTGTGGTGACAACCGACGGTTCTTTTTTTATTGACCAATCCACTCCTCACCCGACGGTTATTTTTTTATTGACCAATCTACCCCTCATGAAAATGGTCTTCCCCTCCACCGATTGTCTTCTAATTTGGATATTACATGTTTATCCACTAGATCTGTCTAAAAAAACCGAGTTAGATGTGGCGACATCGGACTGTTATTTTCTTAATGATCAATCCACCCCCCATGAATTTCCCGCCGGAAAAGTAGTCTTCCCGTGAACCGATTGTCTTCTAATTTGGACATGATATGTTTATCAACTAGATCTGACTAAAACCTGAGTTAAATGTTGCGACACCTGACGATTATTTTTTTATTGATTAATCCACCTCTCACGAACTTCTCTCCGGAAAACAGTCTTCCCCTCCACTGATTGTCTTCTAATTTGGATATGATATGTTTATCCACTATATAGATATGTCTAAAAAACCGAGTTAGAGGTGGCTACATCCGACGGTTATTTTTTTAATTACTGATCCACCCCTCACGAATTTCCCTCCGGAAAATGATCTTCCCCTCCACCGTCTTCTAATTTGGATATGATATGTTTATCCACTAGATATGTCTAAAAAGTTAGGTATAGCGACACCCGACGGTTATTTTTTATTGACTAAAGCACCGAGGGGTGGTCAATAAAAAAATATTCGTGAGGACGAATTTCCCTACGGAAAATAGTCTTCCCCTACACCGATTTGTCTTCTAATTTGGATATGACATGTTTATCCACTAGATCTGTCTAATAAACCGAGTTAGATGTGACGACACCCAACGGTTATTTTTTTATTGACTAAACCACCCCTCAGGAAAATAGTCTTCCTTTGGATATTACATGTTTATCCACTAGATCTGTCTAATAAGCCGAGTTAGATGTGACGATACCCGACGTTAATTTTTTTATTGACTAATCCACCCCTCACGAATTTCCGTCCGGAAAATGGTATTCCCCTGCACCGGTTGTCTTCTACTTTGGATTTGATATGTTTATGAACTAGATCTGTCTAAAACCTAAGTTGAATGTGGCGACACCTGACGGTTATTTTTTTATTAACCAATCCACCCCTCACGAACTTCCCTCCGGCATATAGTCTTTCCCCCCCCCCCCCCACCGATTGTCTTCTAATTTAGATATGATATGTTTATCCACTAGATATGTCTAAAAAACTGAGTTAGATGTAGCGACACCCGAGGGTTATTTTTTATTGACTAAACCACCCCTCACGAATTTCCAAATGCCGCTTTTTATATATTTAATTTACAGCATCGTGATAGGTGAGAATTGAAAAGAAAGAAACGATTGATTAAACAAATCTTAGTCAGAAAATTCGGAAATATTAGTCAATATTTCGAACAAAAGCTGGTGGTTAATTTAAACGAAAATAAAATAGAAACTCTTTGTTCAGTAGGAACAGCAGACACGTCCACGACTTCATTTATATATAATCCAACAGATACTAATGTTACTAATGTTGCTAAAGTAAATAATTTAACCCAAATTGAAAATCGAACAGTAAAACATAATGACATAATGACCGGCTTGCTATAAATTCGACATAATTCACTAGTTTTACAAAATAAATCAGATCAGACTTTACAGACCAAATTATATTTTGAAATAGATATCTTGAAAATGAAGATACCATCGAAAAATCTATATTATGAAATTATACGGATAATGAAAACACTTATTTTTTCAAAACATTCCGACATTTTTCCAAATAATTTAATGAACTGATAATTCCATTGCAACTATCCCTAACACAATCACAAATTTATACAATAAAAAATCTGATTTTATTGAACCTTTAGCATTTGGTAGTAACAATTCGGAGAAAATTTGAAAGCGTTAATAACCCTTGTCCAATAAATATAAAGAAAATTAATAGCAATAAGGATGGTAATATTTTTAACATATGGGCATACTGTGTTCATTAAAATTGTAAATTATTTAACATTAAACTCTCTAAAAGGGAGACAATGTAGAAGGCATTGTTACAAGTTCGTCACATAATTATTGTCATAAAATTGAAAAAAGCGGTCAAATTAACAAAAAGACAACCTAATGTTCGCAATATAGAGCGCAAATTATTAGGACATAAGTCAAAAACATCCACTCCATATAATGTAAGACTCCCAGACATTAATACGACACCCATCGGTAATATAATTCATGGCAACTATCGGGACGTAAAATCTACTTCGGTATATAAAAAAATAAAATCTGAGGAACTATCATCAATGGATCGGGACAGATCGAGATGAATTTATTGATTTAGTAACGATGAGTCGCGACCAAATTATATCCAAATTATATACCTACAGTATTCGAACCGCATGTTTGGTCAGGAACTTTTTGGTCATTATATGTAATAAAGTATGTATTTCAAACTCTCTATTTGGATGCCACAGGTTCGGTTGTTCATCCTGGTCACATGTCAACATAATTCTTTTTCTGTAGGGTCATGGCTATATGCGTTCGAGTCATACGTAACTTCCAATAAGATGAATTGGCCAGTATTTTTTAACGTTGTTACAGATTTCAGCGTTGCTTTAATGAATGCCATAATAAATCAATGGAACAAATTAAATGATTTAAGTCAATATGTCAATTGGTTATACGATAGAATTCAGAATAAGTCAGATGACGTAAAGCCGCGACTAATTTTAAAAATATGTTGGTCACTTCATGATTATTGTTCAGAAAAGGAGCCAATACAACAATGCCAGCCGCTAAAATAGTAAATAAAGTGACAAGAAATTTCAATAAATCTAAAAATACCATACTCCTCCTGCTAGACATGGTGAAAGCATTCGACCCGGTCTGGCTGGAAGGGATGGTCGCAAAAATGAATAGAGTACAATTCCCACCCTATATAACCTCCCTAATCAAATCCTACCTATCCAGCAGATCCTTCCGTCCAAAGTCCAAATACACAACTCCCTATCCCAAACCTACCCACAAAAAGCGGGGCACAGTACTAGCCCTGAAACTGTACACGTATTTCACATCTGACATACCCACCTTCAAGCAAACTAAGATAACAACATACGCAGATGATACCGCGGTAACAGCGACAAGCTTCAGTTCAGAGGTCGCTAATGCACAGCTGAAAATACACTTGACATAACTACTCCCATACTTCCAGCACTGGAAAATAAAAATCAATTCTAGTAAAACCGAACTAGTACTTAAATTTTACAAAAAAATACACAAACAACACAATTAAAGGGAACATAAAAATCGGAAACACCGCAATCAAAGAAACTCCGTACGCTAAGTACTTCCGTACTACTAAGAGATATAGTAAAATAATGAAAGCAGGTTTCAACTTATTTTTCCCGCACAAAAAATCACAATGAACAAACAACATCACAAAAACGATCACATCAAGAGCAGCCATTAAGGAAATCACTTTCAGCACCCCCCTAGGAGCGAACAGCGGAGAGGGGAACAGCTAGCCGGCAGGCAGCGCAGATATACTTACCAGAAAATCAGAAGTAGCAAGGCCAAAAGTCAGCCCCGAATGCATAGCTGCAACGATTAATTAATTTAATAAGTTTGCAGAAGGTCAAATACCATACTGAAACATTTCCGTAACCCTGATACAACAAATTGTAAATAATGTAAATAAAGTTAAATGTTTTTGAATTTGGTGCAGGGGAAGACCATTTTCCGGAGGGAAATTCGTGAGAGATGGTTTAGTCAATACAAAAGTATCCGTCGGGTGTTGCCACATCTAACTCAGGTTTTAGATAGATCTAGTGGATAAACATATCATATCCAAATTAGAAGACAATCGGTATAGGGGAAGACCATTTTCCGCTGGGAAATTCGTGAGGGGTGGATTAATTAGTAAAAAAATAACCGTCGGGTGTCGCCACATCTAACACTATTTTTTAGACAGATCTAATGGATAAATATGTAATATCCAAATTAGAAGACGATCGGTGGTAGAAGGTATTCCTATTTTTATAACGTTCATATCTATACATACAGTCTGCCACACGAGAGTTGAGGAACGACCGCATTGGGGGAAGGGCGATAAAATATGCAACAGAATAAATAAGCTTCTGTCGAGCTCGCAGTGCATAATAGAAATTTTGCTTCTTTGTGTAAGTAACTATATGTATATAGTACAAAAATAATATAGGAACCTTTGTAATTAATAACAGAACGGTGGCACCTTCGGAATTTTTATCTTGCATTCTTTCCGTTGTTCAATAAACTCTCGTCTGACGGATATTACATATATAGGTAGGTATATGGATAGTCGTTGATCATACGGTGTATCGTACACTAATGGCCAGTTCCATAATCGACGTAAAGCTTCCTTTAATATTAAAAGTCTCCTTTAAGTTCTAAAGCGTGTTCCATAATCGAATTTTAAAGACACTTTTACTAAAAAGCTTCCTTTTTGCTAAAGTTTTGATTTTGGCGCTTTTGAGGGGAAAAAGTCGACTTTATTGTAAACTTAAAAACTTAACCTACAAAATTATTTTTTACTGTCACCAAAAACTGTCAGTACTTAGTGGTCGTTAGGGCTAGGTGGGTTTGAAATATAATCTATCGTTTACTGAATTCCAGTTCAAGTTCTTCCTGAGAGAGTGAGGAAGAAGACATAAGGGTGTTAAGAAGAGAAATAATATATAGGAAACGACTGCAATGTTTTCATCAAAACGACGCGATGACAGAATTTTTCCATCGTTTTCGAAATCAACCCCCCCCCCCTCCAGGCTTGTCCTCAAATAAAAATCCCTTCTCCGCATTTGTTACTTTATTGGTCACTTTATTTTCGATAACTTTTCTCTGCAAATATATGGCATTCAGTAATTTAATCTCATCCTCTTTCAATAAAGTGGCTTTTTTACGGATTTTGTTCCACGTAACGTTCTCATTATTTATTATATATACCAACACTTTAATAACAGGATAAAAATATACATGAAGAAATTAACCAAAATGTTTACAAACCAACAAAATTTATTTAAATCTCCAACACAAAAAGCAACGTCGAAAATTTTAGGTTATTATTAAATAAAATTGTCAGAATGAGTGACAATGCAGAATGAGTGGCAAAATGAGTGATAATTTTACCTCTCGACTAACTTCACATGTAACTTTCAGGCCCGCAAACACTATAAATATTCACAAATTGACGCTTTTCCTAACGGGAGATGCATTTCACTTTATGGAACAGAACCGACTTTACAGAGAATTAAAAGTCTACTTTTTCTAAAAGTTCACTTTTCGAAAAGGGTGCTTTTGTTCATATTTATGGAACTGGCTGTTAATGGCGTCACTATATATTTTAGTCTAAAAGTGGGGTTACACTACGAGAAACCTATGATAGATAGTAACGCCATTTGTCAGGAGTAAGACCGAGATGGGTAGTCAATTAGTCACGCCGTTGAACATGGGCTGCATACCTCTGTCTGTTACATAATATGTTTGGCAATATGTTACGCTATCTCGTAAGGTGTCTTCTACGAAGTCGATTTTCACGAGATTAAAAAAAGTGCTAATATTTCCAAAACTAACAATTTTTCACCAACAACAAAGGTCATAATTTGATATACCTACCTAGCTACTTTGACACTTCGAAACATTCCGGATTTCGGTTAAATTATCTTTTCAAAAATGTCTAACATGTTATTATGTATCGTTCGCTAGTTCTAAATAATTACATAGTTTTTCTTAATCGCAACAACACCAACGGCGTAAATATGAGTTTTACGAATATTTACTTTTCCAATATGTTTAATGCTTATAAATAATTAGTAAAATAAATATCTATTGATAATACCGCTGCATATTTGACTTGTATTATACACGTTGATCTTATAATATTAAAATGGGCCCACACCTGGTAGTATATAATTATATTTTCAAATATTAATTTACAATATTGCTAGAGACAGAAGAGGAAGCATATGAAAATGCCAAAAATATAGCTTTAAAGCCGAAAATACCCAGACCTCCAAATGCTTTCATGTTGTATGCTAACGAAAACAGGAAGATAATGGCCCAACAATTTCCCGCGGATTCAAACAAGGAGATTAGCAAAAAATTAGGAAGTAGTTGGAAGAATTTAGACATCGTCGAAAAGAATCAATATTTTGACCGTGCACGAATTATAGATTTGGAACACAAGAAGAAGTATCCAAGTAAGTGATTATTTTCATTTCATGTCTGAAAATTTCTCTCTTCATGCGAGAAAGTCACCTTATAATTTCGCCGCTAGAAGACAGAGGGCTCTGCGATCATGTTTTAGATAGAGCAGTGGATAGGGAGAGTACCGCATAGTTACGACCGTCCGCCATTTTTACCCCGCCCCATACGCTCGGCAAAGATTAAACGTGTTACTCTACAGTATTTACCATTTGAAAATTTCTCTATTTGAGCCATTGTTCCAAAATACTACTCATCTGAAATACTACTTATCTATTTCCATATGTTATTATGGCGTTAATTATTATGGAGTATTGGAATATTATGGAGTAAATATATGGCTGTGTCCGTTCAAACGAATTCAGTACTCTGTCTAACCACTGCTCTGGTTTTAGACAGAACAATGGATAGACTGAGCATTCGTTTTAACCAAATGTGGACACGGCGGCCATATTTACTCCATAATACTCCATAATTATGAAGCATTGACTTCATAATTAAAGCCATAATAACTTGCTAAATATGCTCAGATAAATAGTATTTTGAAACAATGGCTCACAGAGAAAGAGATTTACAAATGGTAAATATTGTAGAGTAATATGTTTAAGCTTTGCCGCGAGTATGCGATGGAGTAAAAATGGCGGACGGCCGCAACTATGCGGTACGCTGTCTATCCACTGGCTCTGGTTTAATGAGGTTGTATATAGTATCTCAACGCACTGGTTTTAGGCTGTTCTCTTCTACGAAAATGATAAGATTATTGTTTTTTATTTTATTTCCTATATTAGGATAATTGCGTGCGCCACTGAGCAGCGCACACCTAATAATTGAAACAGGTTATTTTATATTTATTTGTGTACCATCGCAGCCCTTAAAATATTAACAATTCCATGGATCTACAACTGCATATCGGTGCGTTTCTTGGAGAAGAAATAGAACTAGAAGAGATTATAAAGGTAAACATGATGTTATAAAACTATAACTGTCAGCCCTTAAGCAATTTATTTATTTTAGACAGTTACCTATTTACTTTACAAAGACGAGTTATCATAGATAGAAGTAGTCCATTTGAAATTCCCGAGGTACCTACTATTTATCGGGTTACAAAAGTTATATCTGCAAAACAACTGCTGCCTGTGCACATCATACACACTTCCACAACTATTGAATTTTTTTACGTTAGGTTCCGTGGGTTAGGTTGATTTCAAGAAACTAGTTAAACAACTGTCATTCTCCTTATTACGGTTCAAAATCGCATCTTAATGCTCAGTTGCCGTTTTGCTAAAGCAGCATCTTCTCACATCACTATTTATGGTCATGTCGATTTGTGTTACATAATACCGATTTGAGAACGAGAGGGACGCGATGGATGTTTTTCATCGAATCGTAACCATTTTGAGCATTTCTATTCAAGTTACAGAATAGGCTGAATGGTATAAAAATGTTTGCTCTCCTACGAAAATTGTCGATTTTAGTTTTTCCCGAATGCCATAATAAGTAGGTATATGCTTAGCCTAGTCAATGAACGCTCAAAAGGGGGGTATATAGGGAAACGGAAGGAACACAATTTTTGAATTTGAAACTTTGTTTGGACTAAACCCTGGTGTCGAAGTAGTGTGGAGTGATTCATCACCAGCATATGGACGGCTCAGGGAGATGAGGTGGGAAGGAAACGAAATTCCATAGGCGTATAATTTTAGAGGAGGCATTTTTGATCATTTTCAGTTCTCCTCCTCTCAAATTCGGTCGCTTACGATTGGAATTATTGGCAACTACTAGCATTCGTCGCTTCCATCGCATAAAAACACTAAACACTTGTGTATAACACAATATTATAATTAATTTATATCGCGAATCAACCATACATAAGACAAAATGAAACAACACTGTCGCGCCAAAACATACATGCATGAAACAGCGCATGCGTCAATATATTCAAGGAAATCCAGTGTCTTTATCTTTGACCAATGAAATTTAATTTAATTTAGAACCGCCTAAAACTCACCAATGAGAGCGGTAAACCCGGTTACTAATGAGTTCTGCCCACCATTTCTATGGAGTGTACACAAATTTGCACACTAAGAAATTCTGTGATCCATTGCAAATAGGCAGACCGTTCAATTGTGATGGTGGTGTGATATTATGTATGAATAAAACTAAAAGGCTCTTAGGAGGTGATCAGGGTGCAGGGGCGTACGTAGAATGTGCTCTCTTTCGGTTCCTCGCTTATACCTCGGAAGCAATGCGTCCCAGCGATAATTCCACTCTATACAAAAGTAAATTTGAGAAACTGTGCTACATATTTGACGTCATTCATATTTTCTCTATCTCTTCCGAGATATCCTCGCTCAAAATACGCTAATTTTGAAAAAAAAATGTTTTCTTTGCCTTATGTGACTAGCTAACTCATCGGCCCTTCATCCTATAATAAATTGAGGGCGGGGTGCAGGGTGGCACGTAGTAGGTCCTTTTTTTTAGTTTTCACTTATGTCTCGGAAACTGTGCGTCTTAGCGATAAGGCCTCTATATAAAATCAAATTAAATTTATTTCTTTAATTTCTTCGCTACATCGTATGGTTTCCGTGATATGTGCGCTAAAATTTCGAAAATTATGAAAACGAGAAATGTTATTTTTTATTTTTTAACTTTTTAACCTTATTTTTTTACTTTTTTTGCCTTATTTGACGAGCTAACTCGTTTTCCGTTGGACGGGTGGCAACGGGAAACGGAGGAATAACGGAAAATAAAAAAGTTTTTCTGCAAAATCTCGGAAATAAACATTAAGACATAAAGTTAAAATTGCTGCGACCTTTGAACGGTTAAAGATAAAATACTAAAATATTATATGTTCTTGAAGGAAATTTCATGGTCTACAACGTTCTTTCTTCTGGTTGTTTCGTAGGACTCGGGATTCTCGAGTTAGGTAGTCAAAGTAGGTAAAAAGTCAGGCAACATTTTTTCTTCATGATTTTCGATTTTTGAGTGCGCATATCTCGGTAACTATACGAGATAAGGAAAAAGCGAATGAAATAAATCTTTTTACTCATTTTGTCAGCTTTAATTGTGTATCGAAGCCGTTAATGCTAGGGCGCATTGTTTCCGAGATATAAGCTAAAAACAGAAAAAAGTACCTCCAACGTGCCACCCTCCACCCCGCTCTAAATTTATCGTAGGATGAAGGGCCGATGAGTTAGCTAGTTGAAAAAGACAAAAAACGCGAAGCAAAATAAAATTAGTGTATTTTGAGTGATGATATCTTAAAAACTATGCGAGACAGCGAAAAAATGAATGTAATAAAACTTAATGTAGGCCAGTCATATAAGTAGTACATTAAAATCGCAAACTAACGGCTACCTCTGATTTATTAATAAGTTGTTAGGACCACTACCAGTAGTGTATATCCAAGTTTGCAGCTTCGAAAGACCTGTACTAACTTCGTAGCCCTCGAAAAACCGCGAAATTTTCGCACTATTTTCGTTTTTTTCACTATATCTTCTAAACTATGCGCTTGTTCGTAAAGAATTTTATTATTTTAATTACGTATTTTAAAGTAGATTATATTTGCTACAATTTGATACCACAACCAGCTCAGGTACAATATTTACCAAGATACAGCTCTTCAAAAATTGCACTGTTTTCCAAAAAAGTGAATTTTTTTGATTTGGTCAACTTTGGTCCCCGAAATCAGTGTAAAATTTTACGGGTAAAGTCATAGGGAAAGATAGAGCGAATGTAATTAGCTTTAAATTAAGCACAGAACGTCGTCCGTAGGCCTGCAATTTTTTCCAAAATAGTGAAATATATATTTAGCCTATTCATAATATATTTACAATGTAATTCAACATTTTTATTTATTGATATATTATATATATCATATACATATATTATATACAGTGACTTACAGTGGCGGCTCTGGGTATTTTCAGAGGGTGGACACAAAAAAATTATTAAAAAATCCAGAATCTAACCAATGAAATGATTAATAAAAATGTAAACATACATCTTTAAAATTTATTTGTTAGTAGAAAAGAATAAAATTTCTGCAAAAATGCCCTTATACATCGGACAGAAGAACCTATTGTGTACCTACCATTGTACCAGTGGCGGCTTTAGGATTTAGTCTTAGGGGGGGCGCAAGTAGGGTTGCCACATTTGAAAAATTGAAGAGCGAGAGGTTTCTTTGACTAGGTAATTATACAGTGACGTAGCTAGGATTTCATTATGGGGCGGGGTCTAAGCATTATTACCAGGATATTCGATGTGCCCCGTGAAATCTCAATAGCGCCGCAGGCGAAAATTTGGAAATTTTTCAAGGTCACGCGTTTTCCTGGCATTTCAGAATTTCAATGAGAGGTCCATTTATACCAAAAAACCGACTTTCACAAGAAAAAGTTTTGGAACTCATGGAAGTTTTGGAACCTGCCTTTTTCAAATAAAAAAAACTATTACGAATAAGTTTATTGAAATAAAATAAAGTGTTTTTATATATTTTTCTAAACACTACAAATAAAAAAAAAATCCGAGTAAAAAAGAAACGCCGACAAAATATAAGTAGGTACCTATAGCATTTATTTAGGTCCTTTAAATAGCAGTGATGCAATCGAATAGCACAGGATATAAAACATAACGGTGGGCAGCGCATGATGGATATGGATAATGTAATAAAAAATATGTGGATAGTCAAACGTATAAAACTGTTTTTTATGTTGTGGAAAATACCGGACAAAAAAAATAAATAATAACTGCAAAAAGCATATATAGTATATATACCCAATATATTTTTGTATCAAAGTACATAATAATAGTAATCTGGAATCTGGTATGTCCTTTGGGGGGGCGTGCGCTCCCTGCGCCCCCCCCTCTAAAGGCGCCACTGCATTGTACTTAAATAAATTTTTAATATATAACTAGTAAATGTCAAATAATGAGAATAAGCGAGTCATTGGCTGAATTATGCCAATGATTTCTGTTAATTCCATGTATATTGTTTTCTGGATCTCAGAATGTCAGCACAATGTAAATCGATGTGAGCCTCTGCGTTGCACTGTTGACTTTAGAGTCGATCCAGAGTTCACGAAGTCGGTTAACCTCATTATAATATAGACATTCATATATTGAGCTCATCGATGTTTCAGCCACAAACCCCACTGACTGAAGGTCTATTGTAATAAGCATTGTACTAATAGCCGACTCGGCCATATTATCTATATAGTTCCCAGGTATTTGTTATTTTTCTATAGTTTCATTTAATTAGAGAATTGTTTCGACTTGAACCTTATTGAATGCCATAACTCTTGCCCAGGACCGGATTTCAAGGTAAAAGGGGGCCTGGTGCTAAATAATGTAGTTGACCCTCAAAGTTATTTATGAAGAATAAAATGTAATTTTTTTGTATTCACACAGTCATGTGTATGAGAATACAAAAATATTAATAATAAATACGCACTATGAAAAAATAACTAATCAAAGAAAATGTTATCCGAAACTAAAACATTTATTTTTCGCAATTCTTTCTCTTTTTGCCTAAACCAATCCTTTGGCTCCAGCTATTTAATTTCGCTCTATCGGTAATTATCAATCGCGGAGGGGGTTGGAACCTTTGATGTCACTAATCACTATACCACTGACGACGAAGCCGACTGAGTTGACTGACTGAGAGCCGACACCAACACCAAAACCTCGATCGATGAGCACTTCGCCTACCAAGTTGGCATCATCCGGAGACAGTTAAAACATCTAAAACTAAGAAATTACTCAATTTATACCTAAATAATTTTCATGATTCAGTGAACTTTTCACTTTTCATGGTTCAACGAACTGTTGTAAAGTAACGCGTATAACGGACTATAAGGGATAGTTCCTTTGTCACTATTCATACTATTTTTACATTTTCCAATTTTTACGCTCAAATACATCCAAATGCCTACTGTTAGATATATTTCTAACTAATCTTAAGTTACTAATATCTATTTTATTATTGTTCTCAAAAACATGTTTGGCTATTATCATTCCTTCCATATTCTAGACGACTAGTATGTGTAACTCTTTACACCTAGTTTTAACTGATCGTCTACTACACTACACGACAGGCCGTCGTGTAGTGTGAAAGAAGAGCCGCCGATCCGTAGAAACAAGCCACGCGTGCTTACCTAGGACCATATTTAGTTTTCATGTAACATAAAAGTTGAGCCTTTTTTTATTAAATTCTAAATCGTGTGACATTGAAATTTCTGGAATGTCTTTTTTCTTCGTGCTTGTATTTGGAATCTTCTCTAAGGAATCTCGGTTCTCGGAATCTTCTCGTCTTGACTGCTACGGGGCGTTATCCATGACTATAACTCTATTCTTTTCTACATTCGGTAGTAAATTATTCTTAAACCACTCCTCAAAAATGTCAGAAATCAATTTTTTGTGGTAGTCAACGCTTGAATCCTCCAATTTTATTCCACTGAGATTTAGGCAATTAGGAACCCATCCGTTATTAGTACCATGTAGAATTAATAATCGATTCCCTCTATTTGGAGGCATATCTACTTCGCATTTGTCGGAGTCCTCTGTCCAGCTTCTTTTGACAGTATCATGTGTGTCGTACCACGTTTCCTCCAAGTAATAAATCGGTCGTTGTTCTTTTCTAAATTCGGTTATGCTTTCCAAATATTCCATGCGCCACAAAACAATTCTACGACTCCCATTATCGTCGCCCTTTTTTGATGATTATAAATGTAGATCCTATTTTTCTAAGCCATCGCCATAGCGTTTGTTTGCTAATTTGCAACCGACCGCTTGAAGTCAATTCCAATAGTAATGAATTCAAGTTGGAATTTAATTTTTCCTATATTTATCATAAATTGTGTCTCGTAGTAACTTCACATGTGATATATGTCAATTTCCGTTGGTTTTCCTGCGTCAAATCGTACTTTTCGTTCAGTAACTCCTTTTTTTAAGTATTATGTAGATAGTCGATTTCGGTACTTCTGTCAAATATGACGTATTTTCTACAGCCATAGTCTCTCATTTACTGGCAACTATATTTTTGTATACGTTTAATACAATTTGCTGTACCTGTATTCCTAATTGTTTCCTACTTTTTTTAACTGGCGTTGAATTTAAATCCTGATTTTGACTGGTGCTAGGCTGAGGATTTTCCCACGGTCTAAACATTTTACTATATTTAAAGAACACTTATGAAACACAGTTTAATTAATTGCACTTTAACACACCAAACTAAAAAAATTCACAAAACACTGTTTCCAAATAGATTCCAATTAATCACAATATTCGCCAAATAATCACAATGTCCGTCACAATATAGGTACCTAATAACTTTAAAATATATTAATAAATATCTATACCGGAAATACCAAATTTATGCACTATAATATGCACTATAATTAATCACAATATCCTCCAATTAATCACATTGTCCGCTAAAATATACCTAATCACTTTAAAATATTAAATACCTCTACCAAAAATACCAAGTTTTCTTACCCAATATGCCATAATACGTCGCGTCATACATGAGATGGCTAGAATTCTAGAATATCGTTACCGAAATGAAATACTTCCCTGGACAGTCATAACCTAGGATAATATGCGTCCGATTGTAGCCAGATAGTGAAGTATATCCGTGGGCTTTGTCGTTTAAGTCTCTCTTCACACGTGCTATCGCATTTTTAACAGCGTTGTCAAGTATAATCGATTTCTAGGAATTTAAGGAAAAACAAATGATTTTATATACATAGCCCATCACATTATGATATTATATGTAGTGTGACAAAATATTGATCACACTATATACCTTTCGTCATATCATAAAACAATTGGATGGTGACTGTGATGCAGAATAAGAATGTTTCCCATTCAAATATTACGGATCCATTTTACACGTTCCTCGACCGTGTCACACCGGCATCATTGCCATTCATTGGCAAATCGACCCATGAAGACATCACTAATGAAAATGAAAGGCGATAAACAGTTACCCATTGCGGTCCCTTCATGTTGTTCATAGAACTTGGTCATTGAAACGGAAGCAATTTTGTTTCATACAAAGTTTTGTAAGGTTCATAATATATTCTTCTATTACTTCTTTTCTATAGTTATTTAATTCGAGTAAATCCTTAAGATAGTCCAAGGTCTGTGGAATTGGTACACTCGGAAATAATGAATAAACATCAAAGGAGATCAAAGGAGATCAAAATTTCACCCTCTTGCAATTGAATATTCTTGATCTTATCAATGAAATCATTCGAATTTTTAACTGAAAAACTAGGCTGTGCAATGGGCAAACTTTCAAATTCCTTAGTCAACCATTTTGATAAGTGGTAAGTCGGAGATCCAATATACGATACTCTATAGATTTAAATACTTACGAAATATCTTTAACATACAACAATTAAGAATACTTTATTTTGCCTTGGTGGAAAGCCATTTGCGCTATAGTATATTAGCGTGGGGCAGTGCACTTAAAACTCATTTACGTCCTCTGGAAATTATTCAGAAAAGATTCCTGAGAATAATACTACATAAAGACTTAACACACCCTAGTAATCTATTATATAAAGAGGTACAAGTTTTTGATATTAGACAATTGTACTATTACAATCTCAACATAGTATCACCGGGTAAAAAATAACATATCATTGCCGGGTCATACCTACAATACTAGACAAAGACACCTACATACTATACCTTTGATGTTAACATCTATTGGACAACGATCCTATGAATATCTAGCTCCTAAAATCTATAACACAGTTCCTGTCGAAATTAAAAATACAGTTAATATTACATCAT
Source organism: Tetropium fuscum (assembly GCA_964058915.1). Taxonomy (NCBI): domain Eukaryota; kingdom Metazoa; phylum Arthropoda; class Insecta; order Coleoptera; family Cerambycidae; genus Tetropium; species Tetropium fuscum. The sequence continues at coordinate 122,386 of CAXKVY010001496.1, forward strand.
ACAAAAAAAAACTTAAACATTATATATTTCAACAGTCAAGAATCATATTTCACAATTACTTTTCATAAATAACTTACCTACCTTATAATCTTTATAACTGAAACGTTGAGATTTTTGTACTACTACTCGTACATACTCATATTACTCGTAACCACTCGTAAATTGTAAATACTCGTGACTCTATATTGTAATTCATACTAGTGGTATCATATTATATTATTTATCCTAGTTCTATTTTATCTTAGTTATTTTATCTTACCTCAAAACAAGTGTTAAGTCACTTATTGAGTATATTTGTTTATTTGTAATTTTATGTGTTTATAAGTATTTAGTGTACTTTATTATTGTTGCGTATTATTATGAATTTAAATTGTTTGTTTTCAGATTTAGCTAGTTAATAATACTGTCTAACATTTATATACATATATACATTGTTCATATTTTATAATCTACTATTTATGCAAATAAACATTATTATTATTATTATTATTATTGGACGCACCGACTTCCCTGGCTTATGATTTTTTGGTAGACAATACAATCTAGGTACGGTAGGGTTAGATACATGTAACCTGTTCTTAACAGGTGGAGTAATAAGGTTGTTACATGATTTGAGGACATTTTTTATTTCAGTGGTTCTTGGTAAAGGGTTTCTAGTAAGATAAAAAGGGTAAAGGGTAAGTTAACAAGGGTAAAGGGTAAAGGTTTTCTGGGTAAAGGGTTTCAAGTAAGTTCTTTATAAGGACCATTACTAATTAGGTTGTTTACCCGTTCATAATAGTCCTTTTTATCTAAAATAACAACCTTATTAACTTTATCTGCTTTAAAAAAAAACAGTCTTTCTCGCGCAACCTTTTGATAATCTTTCTATGATTCTTTGAGCATGATTCTTTGATTCTTTGAGCTTTCTATTGTCTACGTTATTAATTATACGTTATTATCTATTGTCTACGTTATTTTTAGAAATTTGATTCCTGCAAGCCACTCTGACGAGACCCTTGGATGAATCAGGCAGATATTGAATTAAACTTTCAATCCCTGCCACGACATCATCCAAGATTTCATCAGAAGGGGCTGCAGCAAAGTGGAAACCCTTGTTTAGAAGGTCAAGTTCTTCTTTTTCAAACGAGTGTGACGAGTGATTTTCCACAATGTTAACAGCCTTCCGAGGAACATTATTTGGTACATTAGTAGTAAATTTTTTAAATTTTTTATTTTGTGAGGACATTTTTATAATAAATTTCGCGTTGATTGATAAAAATTGATTGGTGTTAAAATTGATTGATTTGTGTCAAAATTGATTAGTTATTAGTATTCTATCAAAACATAACAACTTGTTGAATGAAAGCGCCTTTATAGTCACGATTTTAGCTTGCTGTAAGAAAAGTTATACTGCCCCGATCTTCCATTGTGGCAATTGTGGCTATCCTTTGTGGCTAAAATTTTTTTTGTCTCATATGTCGATGTTACAAACACTACGTCGAGGGAGCATTTGACATTCTCTTTGAAATATTTTATAAAATGAACCTGTCACATGCTCATGTGAAAGATTACAAAATGAATCTGCTCAAACATACAATATCGTATTTAAACGCCATATTGGTAGAGTGCAAAACACTTCTTTCACAATCGTAGGTACTTTACTACTGTTTACGTGTTCAGTAAATCAACAGATTTTGTCGTCCGACAGCTTATGGGGAGCGCTGCATTCCATACCGTGGACGTTGTCGTTGCTGTTGCGGGACAATGTGAAAACGTGCCATATGTTTCCATACATTTTTGCGTGCCCCGATATCGTGTCGTCTTATGGTAACAATATCGTATCGTGCGATGTGAAAACGCTCTTTACGAGCTTTAACTGCAATATATTTCAAAAATATACAACCAAGAATATAGTTTAACAGATGTTTTCAACCGTTTTTCAATCCATTATTATTCACGTTATGATAGCTTTGATCAGATGATGGCAAAACTAACCGTTACATGAAATTTATTTACAGCGGTGTGATCTACATCGATGTCATCTAAGCCGGTAGCGAGCAGAATATGTAGGCTTCTCCGAAAGGCTTCCATTGATTTGCATCAATTTGGTCGCGAGTTATTCAAATGAACACGCTCGGATAAACGACGGTGGCAAAGTGAGGAAATTTTATTCAACTACGCGGCTGCTGTGGGCGTCCCACTTCTGTATCAGGCACACACCAGAGCTGCTCTCCATGCGCACCGCTTTTGCTTAGTTTGCATATTTAAATTTTCGAAAGGCTTACTTTCATTCAATAAACTTCAATAAAAACATTCAATAAGATTTCAAATGTTATATTCCTAGTTTCCCACAGATTTCTTCCTGCTTCTACGTATGTCACACAACTATCGATATCACGATTAATATTTTAAATTCATATACGTGTCTTTTAAATTTTCCAATATACTGTTACTTGTTTGCACCCTGATGTGCACAAATAGTACTACTTTTGTGGATCCAATAATGGGTAACAACACTACTTTATTAATCTACTAATTAACTAAGAAAGAACTCAAGTACTGATATACATCAACATTATAAACAACTAGGCAGTATACACTATTTATAACTTAGTAATTTCTCGAGGTGGGAATAATTAAAAATTTTAATGTATTAATTTTTGATGCATATATCTTCTGAATAATATGGAATATCAAAATACGATTTACAGGATGTTTTTGGAAATTTAATCGGTAATAAATGGCCTGAATATCATGTTTCTACGGTGCTCAAAAAATCAAAATTTCATTCTTATCGAGAATTTAGAAAAACCAGAATCGAGATAAAACTTTTATTCCAGGGTAGCCTATGGACCAATTCGAAAAAACAAATTTGACCGTTTATGGATAACTCGCTTATTTTCGAGGTTTTATTGAAATTATGAATTTTTTTTGAAAATATATCGTACTGTGTACAAACAAAGTAAATAATGGATTTTTTTCTTATTTTCAAGTAAGCTTGCATGCCTCTAACTGTCTCCTCAGTAGGCCCAATCCATGATTTTGTCTGTTTTAGTGACCTGCTACAGCTCATCCTCATACTCGCTCTTTGCCGCCTCTTTCACGTCTTCGTCATCTCCAATTTCTCGTCCTCCATCCCCTCCTCCAAGTTCTCGTCCTTTATGCCCCCCTCCAGGTTCTCCTCGACTGTCCCCTCAAATACTTATTAGGTACTTCTTTTCTATCTCGTGGTTACTTTCTTTCTCAACATTTTCTTTTCCTTCCTCAATATTTTTTTATGAAAATAACCACTTTATCTTTAACACCCTGTATCTCTAAGAGTTGGGACCTTAACAGATCTGATCAGGAAATCAAAATCTACAACATACTAAAATTTTAGCAAATTCACCGAGAGCCATTTTTCCCTGTACTTTTTTACCTATATATAAAATAGATATAAAAATAATGAAAACTGAATTAAATTAACAGTCATTAAGTCATTATTATGAACAAACTTCATAAATATTTTGTTTCATCAAGGAATGGATATACCGACTTTTGTACGGTGAAGTTTGTTACAAAAAATTTCATCTGAGAATTTTTTTACTTGATTTTCTCTAGCACCACTCTGGGGTTTCTATAGACCATTATTTACCACGGCAATTAATTAACTCGAGGAAAGTCTCACATGGGCTAAATCTATTTAGTCTAGTAAACCCATTATATCACTTGCTTTAAAATAAATAAACTGCAATGTCAGATGTGACGTTAAATTCTACTTTTGGTCAGAACCGTAGCAAACCCGTCACCATTGGTAAGTTTAAACTAAGATGGTTAGGTTAACTCTTGGGTTAACCTCTATTGTATTATATAACACAAATTTTAATTCGACTCGTAGTTAACCCACCCACGCAGTTAACTCGTAGTTATTGTACATGGATACCAAAATAGTTGTTTTATTTACTTGGTTATAACTACCTACTTGATACCGAATGTTGATACCGAAGGTTTGTGCCCCCAACGCCCACATTCAAAAGTCGGCGCCTATGCCCTACCTATACTATTTTAAGATTCGACACGAAGTTTCATTTTACTTCAAATTACAATAATAATTGCAATCATGATTGGTAATATTGGATTTTTGCTTTTTATTATCAGTACTTGTGGCATAATTAGAGAACTGATGGATTTAATTTCCTGTGGCTACGGGGCAAGCTTCATTTATTGGAAAATGGATTTATCACAAGAACTATTATGGCTTCACTGGAATCAAGTACAATGGTGGTTTGACATATTTTAGATACGGAAATTTTTCGTAGGTTTTGCCTTACATATACAGAATTATATATATATATATATATATATATATATATATATATATATATATATATATATATATATATATATATATATATATATATATATATATATATATATATATATATATATATATATAAAATAGACATTCAAGGTTACAATAATTCGCATAGAGCTGAAAATTGGTAAGAATGTTGGAATCACCATTATAAATGAAATGTGAAAAGTTGCCATCGATCCCACACATGCAAACAAATTTATTTAAGATCAAAGTTCGCAAATATGGTTTTTTTGCATTTTTCAGCCAAACGGCAAGTTTTATCATAAACACAGGACAGACACAAATTGTATACCATGTAATTATCTATACATTTTTTCCCTAAGAATCAATTCAAGAAGTTGAAAAAGTTATGTTCTCCATAATATGCGCATGTTTCCACGCCACCTGTAAGGTAGTGTATGTACTTGGCGCGTTTTTTTAACGTGGTTTCCCTGACCGAGTCCTATTGCATGATCTATTGCGGTTCTGTTTAATTAAATAATATTGTATTCAATAAAAAATGGTACCATCCGAAATTATGAAAGCGGTGTGAATTATGAGTAATTGTGGAAAACTATTCGTCTCATTGATAATTACCTAATGGAACTTCTTCTTCACCTCTTCCCTCTTCTTATCTTTCTTCCTGCTGGATACATGTAAATTGTAAAAACAGCGGTGCATCAGATTCATCATTGGAGCACGCCTGGCCTTGACAACTGGTACATGTTAATAAACCAAACAATCCAACTTTTTGCAGCCCCACTTAGAATTACTTTTTAAATGCCCCTTTTTGGAATTGCAAAAAATTGTATTGAGGAGTTTTTCCGGTGCAGGTGGGAGTAAAGTGTGGATTGGTTCCAATGTATTGTCAATTAACTTTCAATCCCATTCTTCTGGGTCCATTTGATTACCAAGCCACACTTGAACTTGATAATATACCCGAAATAGATGTTGATGAGCAGAAGCAGAGGTTGGGGAAGACAAACTAATTGCGCTCGTTCATTGTTACAAGTATTTTTTTTACAAAAGATAAGTATCGAAAGTTATCTAAGATTGTATTTTTGTTGGACCTCCATCTACAGAAAAAAGGAAGCGAATTCCGTTGGTGATTACAGCGTGTGGAAAAGAGTTACTCTCTTTAAAAACTTTAGCACATTTAACTAAATTTTGTTTTCCGAACAATCGAAAAATTAAAGCGCGATTTGAAAACGCAGATATGAAAATACGATATCTGCTATGATGCAGATATCGTATTTTTGTGTCAGAAAAAAGAAACGTGAATTTGGACTTTGGATGGACCCTGCAGAAATAGGGCTTAAATGACAGATCTTAACGTATATAGTAAGCCGTTAAAAAAGTTACAGTAACCAGGATTTATCCGTTACTTATCTAACGCACTGTATAATATTACGACCTAGTGCTGCCATCTATTATCTATTATCTGCTGTGTTTCTCTCTCTCCGGTATTCCACCTTTTCACGTCATTGGTGAGATATCGTATAGAAGTCAGCCGTGATGATGCCCTCACTTGTCTCCACTGATGATGTTTGTGATTCACACTTGTCTCCCTAGTAGGTACGTCCAGAAATTCGTACATTTCTATCGAAACGTAAATTTTTCAGCCTCAGTCCATTCAAAAAGTATGTCGCAACCCTCCAACTATAATTTTTTTGGTATCCATGGCAGTTTCTATTGAAGTTCTCTTCTGTCTCATCCTAACCTTTTCCACTTGTCTTCAGCTCCTCTCCGGATATATTGTTTCCTGATAATTAAGCTCTTTGGATTTCCTGATAATTAAGCCTTTGGGACACACTCGAATCCACTTCTCTTTCACTCGAATTCACTTCATCTTTTCGAATTAACTTCATCTTTGAATTCACTTCATCTTTTAGGGCAGGTTTTTCATTGCCCGGTCAAGGTGATTTTTTGTAAGGTAAGTTTATACTGTTATTGTATTCAATATTTTGTATAACTAAACTTCGAGATAGTTAGCTGTTGGCTGAATTACCTTAACCGAGCAATGAAAAACCGGCCCTTAATAAGCAATCGTATGTGTTTCCTTTTTGGCTAACAAGGCTGGACTCCGTCCAAGGGTGAGGGACTTTTTCCTTGCCTAATATCATACAGAGAAGAGGTCGTATAGATGAGCGAGTTTGCGATGTTTCGCCTAAATAAATAAATGACGTCTAAATAAATGGCGCCTAAATAAACTAATTACGATTCATTTTTCCGACAGCGGAGTTTGAACCTACTGACTCCTAGGTCATCGAATTGAATTGCATGCGCACTCTACCGTCTCCACCGTCATCTCGTATTAGAATATTTGAATAAGATTTGTGTTCCAAAATACTCCTTTTAAATAATCCTTTTAAATAAAATTATAACAAGAGTCTCAGCCGGCGCCGTTTTGTATGATAAAAATAAAATAAAATAAAAATATCGTTGTAAGATCGCAAACATTGAATTTATTTTGATTACTAAATAGCAATTTTAGTCAGTGAAATAATAGTGGATTATTAATTTAATTGGTAAATACATTATTTTTTTGTAAAATTGACTTGTCAGTTGGCAATAGCTACTTACAAAATTTATTAACGCCAAAGCAAGTTTTTTGAAAATATACTTCAGTGCACCGGAATTCCTAAGTTTGCCAACACTCCGGTGAATATAGTGCGGATTGTTCCAGTTTCACAGGGCATGTGTGGATTATGGCATCGACCAGTCTACTATCGAGTAGGTGCTAGGAAGGACTTCAATGGGCAGCGTTAGTTTGCAGTTGAGGGTTTTGAGCTTAGGCGGCATCGGAAACCGTAGGGAAGTTCTCGGCGGCGATTCACTCGGGTCTCTTTAACGTCGGTGTATAGAAATTTTGACTCCATTTTTATGACTCCAATATTTTAAATTGGAGATGTGCAGATTAGCAGCAGATATAAACTACACTTAACAGCAATTTTTTTAAATAACTTTCCAAGCTAGCGTGCTATTTTTTTACAGTATGAAGATTTTAAGTTAGCTAATACAAATATTACACTTCTATGGGGACAACATTTTTTTTCCGCAAATGTATGACCATATAAATTTAATTTTGGACTGTGATCAATAAAAGGGCTATTCAGGGTTGCAAAATTATAATATTAAAATATCGATTTTGTAGATGTGGCACTTGAAAAATATGTGTGGAACATTCATAAAAGAGCCAATATATCAAAAACAATATATCATAAATTTTTACTAAGGTCATATTTCAATATTCTGATCAGTCATAAGCTCGCCTACCAGCTCTCCAAGGGATGACGCTGGGTTTTGGGACACCCTGTTTATATATACAAGGTTTTAAAACTTAAGTCAGAGCTATTGCTAACGTTATTATTGGAGCTACAAAGTCAGTTAAATAGGCATAATGATAGTATTTTTCCTATTGAGTGCGATGGTGGAACCAGAAAAAAAATTAACATCGCGTTATGTCAAAGAGTTCCATTTTTTTTAAATGCAGTATGCAATAATAAACTGGCTAATTTTAAATGACATTAGTTACCAAGATACAGTCCTCCAAAAATTGGCAATTTTTCCAAAAAAGTGAAATTTTAAGACTTGGTCAACATTCGTCCCCCCCCCCACAGAAAATTTTACGGGTAAAGTCATTAACAGCTTTAATTTAAATACATAACGACGTACTTAGGTCTGATAATTTCCTCATAATGCTCACAAAAAATGTCCAACTATAACGTACTTACATTTTAATTTCTTCATGCGCTGCAAATTTACTTTATTTCATATTTAGATAAATTTAATTATAAAACGAAATATATACAGATTATACATATAGCCTGCAACACGGTACAGTCACACAAATAAAAAGTTATTTTGATTTCTTCACGCACTGCAAATTTACTTTATTTCATATCTGCGGAGTTAGATTTTGATTTTTGAATTTTTTTATGCCCACGCTCTGAAAATACCCATGACCCGCCACTTTACGTCACTGTATATCATATACCTATGTATATGATATATATATTATATCAATAAAAAAAATGTTGAATTACATTGTAAATATATTATTAACAGGCTAAATATATATTTCTTGTGTATATATAGGGCTTTCACTTGTTTGGAAAAAATTAGCAAGCCTATGGACGTTGTTCTTTGCTTAAATTAAAGCTAATTACATTCGCTATATATCCCCCTATGACTTTATCCGTAAAATTTGGGGACAAAAGTTGACCAAATCTTAAAATTTTACACTTTTGAAAAAAAATTTTGTAAATTGGCAATTGAGGGCTGTATTTTGGTAAATATTATACCTATAGAGCTGGTTCTGGTCTCAAATTGCAGCAAATTTAATCTACTTTCAAATACGTAATAAAATGCTTTATGAAAAAATGTACAGTTTAGAACATACATGGGCAACCACCGGCCCTCTACCTACCAGCTTCAATCCGGGCCGCGAGAGTTTCAGGTCAGAAAATTCAAGTAACGATATCAATTCAAATCGATAAATAATATTATTAAGCGTACGCAGTGGAACGCCACAGATCGAGTCAGAAATAGTCGTTAGAAAGATAAACATTGGGGAAGCCGCTCGTACGATCGAGAGTATTCTAATGGCTTATTGGGGGAATATATCAACCGCTAAGCGCGCGTGCCATCTCATTACTTCTTAACAACTAATAAAGTTCTCATCGCATATTCGCGTACGGTCAAGAGAACGCGGGAAATATTCAAGCAAATTCTATCAACATGTCTGGTTTAAGAAAGCGGAAAGTGGAAACAGAATGTCGTCAATTCTAAGAAAAATGGACTGGTGAATACTTTTTTATCTTACACAGTGGTAAACCTATGTGTTTGTTGTGCAATGAAACAATTTCTGCTTTAAAAGAATACATTATGAAGCGGCATTACTCCAGCAAGCATTTCGCTAATTATAACTTACTCACGGGCAAGTTAAGAAAAGATAAAATTAAAAAAACTCATAACCGATTTAGGGAAACAGCAAGATTTAGGAAACAAATGTTCCATTCACAAAAATCCATTCCATAGCAAAAACAACGTCAAATCATTTTCTGAGGGACAGTTTGTTAAAGAGTGCCTAGTAGATGTTGCAGAACTTTTGTGCCCAGAAAAGAAGACAGAGTTTGAGAAAGTGAGCTTATCGCGACGTACTGTTGTTGGAGGTATAGATATGATAGCAGTGATATCAAAAAACATTGACTGATAGATTGGCTGATTTTCAAGCATTTTCGATTGCTTTGGATGAGAATACATATATTTGACACAGCTATTTTTATACGAGGTGTTGATGAAGAATTTGCAGTGACAGAGGAATTACTGGCTTTACGGCCGCTACAGGGGACTACTACTGGAAAATATATTTTTACAGAGGTGTAAAAATATATTTTCTAGTTGGAGTGTGCACAGATGATTTTATCGAAAAGGTTTCATCGGAATTGTGAAGGAAAGAGCATGAGCAAGAATGTGATTTAATAATTCTGCATTACATTATTCACCAACAAAACTTGTGCACTAAGTTGACTAAGTCCATTCGATTGAAGAATGTTATGGATGTGGTAGTAAATATCATTAATTTCATTATATCCCGCGGTCTTAACCATCGCCAGTTTAAAGCATTTTTTTGGTGAACACACTACAGAATACTATGTTGTGACATATTATTGCGAAATAAGGTGGCTAAGCAAAGCTAAAATGCTAAAAAAGTTTAACCTTAAGAAAATAAATAGCTGATTTTATGGAAATGAAAGAGAAAACATTGACGCAAATTTATGATCCCACTTGGCTTTGTGACTTGGCATTCCTGGCAGTCATTACAGGACACTTAAACGACCTGAACTTGAAACTTCAAAAACAAAGGCAATTGGTAAATAAGCTGTTCAGTCATCTTAAAGCTTTTCAGAAGAAAATTTGCTTTTGGGAAACACAAATGAGAAGTAAAAACTGTTTTAATTTTTTAACATTATCCAGTCACGAAAACATTGAATACGGTCGCTATGCTGATGAATTGGAACTACTGTCGGAGCAATTCACTGATTGCTTTTCCGATTTTAAGAATATGGATAGCACTTTCAATATTTTTGCAAATCCTTGTAAGTGTAATGTAGAAGATGCTCCACTCCACCTACAAATGGGTTTGATGGAGCTTCAAGAAGACTGATATTTGAAGTCTAAATTTGATGATGTGGAACTAAGCGAATTTTACAGAACATACCTTTCCGAAGAAAAGTATCCACACCTGAGAGTTTTCGCACGAAAAATAATTTGCACATTCGGAAGCACGTATCGTATAAATGTGTGCAGCTTTTTTCAATCATGAAAATTAATAAAAATAACATATTGATATCCTCAATATTGATCATCTTGTTTCTCAGCTTGAAACTCAAGTAGGTATCTCATTAATTTTCATTTGATTTTTCTATCTTTTTTTAATAATGGCTCTTTTATTGACTACTACCTACTTATTTCTTGCCTACGTCCCGCGACCTGATTAGCACTGGTTTTTGAAGCTGCAAACTTGGATATACACTACTGATATTGGTCCTATCAACATATTAAAAAAACAGAACTAGCCGTTTGTTGCGATTTTCATGTACTATATTACTGGCCTATTAAGTGGGTATACCGGAATTTGGCTGCCGGCGATTGACGTTGCCATTCAGAGATGCTGGCTTATACTCTGTAGCAAAACAACCATAGGCGTCCTAAATTCAACAATATGGAAAATTGTTGACATGCAGTTACTAATGTACTTATATTATTTTATCTTATTCATCAAAATATTCTTAGGGACGACACAGTTGTTGACATGCAGTTACTAATGTACTTATATTATTTTATCTTATTCATCAAAATATTCTTAGGGACGACACTTTAAAATTGTCCAAGATTTATAACGCTGCAAAACCGTCAACATTGTATGGATTTGTACTAGGTTTTTAGTATTTTAAGGTCTATACCCACTCAAAGTTAGTGGGTATAGACCTGGAACTTTAGTGTTAACAATTTCAAGATATATAGCGGTTGGCGGGTATGACTCGTTCGTGGAATATGTTTAATATAATAAAGAAAACAAGTTTTTTACCTGTTAAAATTATTTCACATCTTGGTGTTTTAAAATAGCAATTACTAATTTGTAGTTATTAACAAAGTAATGAAATTAGTATTACCTTGTAATATAGCCAAATTAGTATTTTAAGAAACCGCATATATAAATAAGTAAACAGTATTTAGTAGCCCAGACAGACATATTAGGGTTTGAGCCTAAAAAAAATAATGTAAATCTAAAAATCGGTAGGAATATTCAATTTGAACATACCAAGAGTCCTATGCCAGCTTCCTGATGAAAAAAAGCATAGGCGAGTACTAGCCCAGGAGTTTTAGGTTTTAATCCGGAAGTAATTATTGTAAAGTTGGAAATTTGCATATGTGTTCTACTTGATGTGCTGAACAACATATCAAAAGTCCCCAATCTTCCCGTACCGGCTTCCTGGAATTCGAGGGTGTGGAAGTCCTGTAGAAGCGTTCATACGTACTGGAACAAGCGGAGCGTAAGAACCGTTTGGCTTACATCCTTCAGGATGGTACAAAATGAAACTAGAATTCTATATCTCAACAGTTGCTATATCTCAACTTCCAATAACACAGGAAACCGAAAAACCGCGGGAAGTATAACAAAAACTCAGTACACGTGATATAAGTGAATACTTCTTTAGTAATTTGTTGAGAGAGTGAGAGAGAGAGAGATAGAGAAAGAGAGATAGATAGAGCGGGGGAAGAGAGAGAGAAAGAGAGAGGTATATTGTACATATTAGCTTTATGGTAACTGAAGTGTGACACATATGTTCGTGATTCTAAGTGGTGTAGATTTCTCGAGAATATAGCATCAATCGTTGTTCCTGATTTAGTCGTGGCAATGTTCTGATCCAGCCCAATCCAGAAAGCCCAATCCAGATATACCCAGCAGGATATGCATAAGTAATAATGTATTCTGGTTAATTCCGATTCTGTCACGATCGTTTATAAATTATATTAAAATTGCTGTCCGCTTTAAAACACTTGTGGGGGATCGTTGCCCAAGTCAAAGCTGCATTCGACATCTCTGTTTCTCTCTCTCCCCCTCATATCTGTCATGTTTTATCTCACTTGCGAGACGAAAATGTTATAAAATGTGTCGTGACGCGACCTTGAAAAATCATTCTCATGCGGCTAAAGAAGTATACACTTCAAAAATTTCTCCACCACCTGAAGCCCATTTTCGTTAAAATTGTTCTTAATGAAGTTTCCGAAGAATTGAGACTTAAATCTTTATATTTTTATTTTAGCAATTTTTTTACTATAACACGACAACCTTCATGTTTATCAAAATCTTAAATGATTTGTCCAATGTCTCGAGATTGATATACCAGTTTTCCAGTGGCAGTGATTATTACTGGAATATTATGACACTAAATATATTTTTTCTTTGACTATGATAAAAAAATGATTTTATAATTTTTGCGGAACTCGCCAGGCCTCGTTCCGAAGAAATCTGCTCGTTATACAAAATAGTACTTTTCCCAACTGGTTACATAGATAGCTATTACTTATATATTAAATAATAATGATAATAATAAAGTTAATATTTTTTAAATCTATTATTTAAAATGCACTAAAACAGGTAAAATGAGCATTTTCTTACTGAATAAGGTCTTTTCAACTTTTACATATAAGTGGTTAAATCAACATGTGTATAAATAATGTTTTTTTTATTTTACATATATTTTTCTTGAGAAAAGTATAATGCATTATTATTAACTCACCTGTGGTTTGCCATGTTTTATCTTTTACTTCCTTCAATGTTTCCGAATCTCTTTTTGTGCATTTTTAAAATAATTATATACGTTGGAAACTAGCTCAAGTGCCTGACTCTATTATAGGTTTGCTGCACTGAGGGCAAGACATTTCTTAACAATAACAAATTATAATATTCTTATATTAATTATATAATATTAATATTATAATATTAATATAACAATTCTAATATTCACAATCTAAACGCTTGTATTTAGGTACGTAAGTACACCTCGTAGCTACGCCACTATGCGGTTGAAGTTGAATAACCAGACGTAATTTCCCATCCAATTTCAATATTGGCTTAGGTATGCGGTGCATAGCGAAATTTGGTTATACGCGCAGCGTCATTATAAATTGCGTTTATTAGCTGATTGTGTATATTAGCTGCGTACAGTCATACGCGAAGTATTGGCCTCTTGTGAACTTTTACCATTATGTTGGCAAAGTCACTTCATGTTAGTGGGCAAACAAGATCATCTGCCAAAACTGACAGACCAGATCTGACATTCAAAGCCTGTCAACAAGACTGCAATGTATGGGCAGCTAATTAGTCTAATCTTAAGCTAATCTCGGAGATATAATATATATTTAAATTATAAATTAAAAATCATGCTAGGGCTCTTAAGACAGCACCATAAAAAATTACACCATCACATAGTCAACCATGTTCACCTAATCGCACATACATCTTCTATGAATTAGTGAAATTCTTGATATACGGAAGCTGGTATATTGGACGCCAATGAATAAAAGAAGGGATTGTAGCATACTTGAGTGAACTTTGATCTTTACGTAGGCGCTTTATGCAGTGCCACGCCATCAAATATTGTCACTTTGGGTTTTGTCACATTCGTATTCATCTCTCCCTGCCTGGTAACTATGATTGAGCTGTCGCTACTTCAGCTTCAGATGTATTTTGTGTGTTAACATAAGTGCCTTTAACCACCTCTTTAATTCTGAGATAATCATAAGGACGTTTTAATTATAATTATTAAATATTTACCTAACTACTTAGATCATGATTACAAAGGTTGCTTGAAACCTAATAAATTTCTTGCCAATTGGTCAACCATTTTCTGATAGAGTTTGCTATACGCAATAGTGAACTATAGTGCTTTCGTTTGATATGCAAACTAATCGAATGCGGTACTCAGTGGCGCGTGCAATTACCCTAATATAGGAAATAAAAAAAAACAATAATGTTAACTCAATTTAATTTATAATATTTCAAAAAGTGAATGTGGTTTTGTAAATGACGGTCTTTTAACCTTCGAATTCAAGAAAACAGGCGATTACCATGAAGACATGAATTCCACCGTTTTCGAGGATTAGTTAAAAGGAATTCTGGACAAATTACAACCTGGATCTGTTATAGTAATGGATAATGCTTCTTATCATTCTCGAAGAGCAGAACAGCTACCCACAACTGCATCCAATAAACTAATCATAATAAATAAGTAAATGAAGACAGTAGTGAAAGTGACTTATTTTCAGATAGTGAATAGTGATATGAATTTATGATCTGAGTTTTTGTGAAGAGTGCTACTAATAAGTGACAGTGAAAAATACCAATGTTAGTCGGTAGCGTAATCAGACTTGGATTTTGGGGGGGGGGGCACACACCAAATCCATACAGTGGCAGCCGCGGTGAAAAAATTGCGCCGCAGGCGAAAATTTTCAAGATCACGCATTATCCTGGCACTTCAGAATTTTAATGTAAAATCCGTTTTTATAAAAATAAAGATTTTTACAAGAAATATTTTTTGATATTTAATTCCATCTTGAAATAAATGCAGGACATTCAGTATTGTCATTTTTACTGTTACATTTTTTAAACTAGGCTAGCTTATTTAATTACATACCTTTACGGCAGCATCCCCTTTCACCCCGAAACGCAATGCAAGCCTCCATAAACTCTTTTAGAATGGAGATTGACTGTACACAGGCACCTACAGTAAAGCTGCCACTGATATCTTATAAAAATTATATATTTACGAAACTTAACATTATTTCAACAATATTCATATTTTATGACAAAATACCTCTCAACATTTTTAAACAAAATTAAAATCCGGCTGGGGGCCTATTCATGCAGGTGTCTTCTAAG
The DNA here is from genome assembly GCA_964058915.1 of Tetropium fuscum. Lineage (NCBI taxonomy): Eukaryota > Metazoa > Arthropoda > Insecta > Coleoptera > Cerambycidae > Tetropium > Tetropium fuscum. The sequence continues at coordinate 137,655 of CAXKVY010001496.1, forward strand.
TGAGCGAGAAGGGAAATGGAATTTATATGAGTCGAAGAGGTATAGCGACCGATAGGTAAGCCGCGTACTGGAGATCCTAGTTCTATTTACAAGAAATTGTGGCGGTATACAATTTTACACTAAATATCCTTTTGTATTGCATAGTGATATGATTGGCATCCATATGGCTTCCATGAAACTCAACAACTCCTTTAATACTATTCTCCCCTTATGTCTATCTGCAAACTGCTTCCAAATTTATATCTCCCATCTCCTTTCCTTATTTTCTCCCCTGGCCTTTGTTTTTTCCCTCAATTATTATTTTTCTTCCTTGGTTTCCACCGTTTTTGTTTTCTTGCTCTTGTCCTACTTTCTATACTAATGTCTATGCCATGCACACTTTCTCACTTCAGTTATCTAGTTTATTTATGTTTAGCATCTTTACACCTTCACTATGTCTACTATACACTATACCTACTATTCCATTCTATATCTGATATATCTTGATACATACATATATAATTTTACATTCGTAATTATTTCTGATAATATGTCATTTCATACCTACCAAATTATCATGCACAATACTTTTTATCACAGATTTGTTTTGCGTTAAAAAATAACACTTTCTTGATTTTTTTTCGAATTATGAATAGACGGCGCTGTAACTAACGGGGGAAAAATACGTGCCAAGAAATGTATGCAAAAAACTTTAAAAATAAAAACAAAAAAAACATGTGGAATATTTTTCAAAGATGATATTTGAATGATATTTAACTAGATGTCTTTAAAAAATATTTCTCACCTATTTTTTTGTTTTTCAAGTTCAAGCTTTTTTGCACAAATTTCTAGGCACGTATTTTTCTTCGTCATTTACAGCACCATCAACAAAGAATTCGAAAAAATGTTTCATACAAAAATGTTTTATTTTGTAACGTAGAATACAAATATCTAATAAAAATTGAGGGAACCCATTCAAGTTAGCCCCGCCCCGCTCCCAGATGGGTCAAAATCGGTTTCAGATAAAGAAAAATAGGTACTATATTTAATATTCTGTTTCTCAAATTTGCCTGTCTCGAGTAGGTAAACATATTACTAATACGTTATTTTGGCTTGTGCGTCCAGAATAAACTCAGTGTACACAATTTTCTCATCTTTCCACGTCAATGTGGCCCAATGTGTGCAGCATGTCTCGAATCATCCTTCGTACGGGAATCGATCCTCCAATTTAGAAGCTTTCCCCAATTTACAGCAAATCAAATTAGCACCCTCTGCTCCAACTTTAGCAGACACCGAATGGCTACGCAATTATTTCGACGAGAAAATTTATTGGCTAATTTAATTCCTTACGCTTCTTGACCATTTTCTCTGTCGTGATTTTTAAAATATCGTGAGCACGATATGCCAATGGAAGGATAGCTCTCTACTAAATAGCTTCACAATGCTTTCAAAAGGCATTGCATCCACAGATTAATATATATATATATATATATATATATTTTACTTTTTTCTATGTAATTAAGTTTTTCTATGTAATTTTTATGTAATTATGTTTTTACTTGAATTTTATAGAAACTCTAAAATACGCATATTCCTAATTAGAAAAATATAAAAAAATCAAGTCGGAAAAATGTACAAAATTTTGAAATTTTTATGCCCCTACTATTTTTTATGCCCTTTAGCACATCATTAAGATATTCTTAAGTTCGCCTCCCAACGAGATTGGTGGCAGCCTTTCAGAGTGGGGGATGGCACAATAGTGACAAGCTATACAAAATTCCTCAAGTAAAACACCGAATTTTCCGAGAGAAATCCATCAATCGAACGTCTATTCGGCCGTTTCCGGTAACGTCCGTCAATATTCGCGGACAGTATTCCTCCTATGTATCTAAAAAGCTCCTAAAGTGTGTGCGCTTCGGAACCATCACCTAAAAGAATTGTTTGTTTATCTAACCTACGCCGCCTACGCCCGAACGCTAGGAGATCACAGGGAGCTTTGCTGGAAATCTGGGGAAGTTATAGCATTATGTTTCATTCATGGATTTGAATGTGTAGAGGAGTGGGGTCTCGCCTCCTTCTTACTGAATTTAACGACACTGCCACATGTTGCTTTCATGAAATTATGAGATTATGGGTTAGACGGTTCGTTATCTCATTTCGTATTTTATGCATTGTACGAGCATTCAGATTCAGATATACTTGTAGAATGGACAAAGAATCATGTATAGGTACTGTTTGTAACATCGAAATATGAGACATAAAAAAAATTCAAAGGATACCCACAATTGCCGCAATGGGAGATCGGGGCAGTATAACTTTTCTTACAGCAAGTTAAAATCGTCACTATAAAGGCGCTTTCATTCAACAAGTTGTTATGTTTTGATAGAATACTAATAACTAATCAATTTTTACAAAATCAACACAAAACTCATCAAAATAATACACTAAATTAAAGAATAACTGTATTACTTCTATTTCAAGAATGATTGTTGACACCACTTTACCACAAAACGTTCGATGGTATTAGGCCATTTAGGCGTCCAAATGAATGCCAATGATGCCGATGTGACACGTGTAAAATGGATCCGTAATATTTGAATGGGAAACATTCTTATTCTGCATCACATGCACCATCCAATTGTTTTATGATATGACGAAAGGTATATAGTGTACCGGTCGTGCCGGCATATTGTGTATATAGTTGTGTATATAGTTGTGTATATAGTTGTTTATATAGTTGTGTATATAGTAGTGTATATAGTGTGTATATAGTTGCCGCTCGTGCCGCCATATTGGAAAATATGGGTAAAAATTGGGCTTTCCCGAATATCTGCTAAACCGTGTACCACGCGTCAATTTCTGTTATTAAAAAAGTAGGTTATTATATTTTTTAAATTTTTTATATTCAACTTTTTTCTGTCGGATAAATGATTTTGAGATATACATGCTTGTGGTGGAGGTTTTCGTTCGACTGGGATTGCGAAAAAACTAAAAATAGCCTCCGATCCTCCGCAATCGTACCAGGAACCCACTCCCGAATTTCTTTAAAAATTAATTCCATATAATTGCAAGAAAGAAAAGTATTGAGATAGATTACGAGACCAGTTAAGGACAATAATATCTGAAGAACCAGATTTAATTACGAACTGTACAATATTTTCTCATATACTCATATACCCTATACCATATATCATATACTCTCAGAATTTATCAGACTACAAAAGTTACAGTGGCAGGGCATGTGATGAGAATGGAAAATGAGAGGTTGCTGACAGCCGAATGCAAGGGAAAAGGTCAGTGACGAGACCCCGGAAAGGCTGGGAAAATGAAATACAAGAGGATGCATGCCATTATCTGGGCATTTGAGCGTAGAAGAGAGCAATATTTTCTCATATACTCATATACCCTATACCATATATCATATACTCTCAGAATTTATCAGACTACAAAAGTTACAGTGGCAGGGCATGTGATGAGAATGGAAGATGAGAGGTTGCTGACAGCCGAATGCAAGGGAAAAGGTCACTGACGAGACCCCGGAAAGGGTGGGAAAATGAAATACAAGAGGATGCATGCCATTATCTGGGCATTTGAGCGTGGAAGAGAGCGCGGTAGAAAATAGGCAGGCATGGAGGCACAAAATAAAAGAGCCAAGGCCCAGTATGGGCGATAGCGCCACGAGAAGAAGAAGAATTGCAAGAAATGATGTGGTCGTTCCTGCGGATGCCGAAAAATGGCATTAAAGTACCCCAGACTGTGTAGATTTTGCGCAGGTGATTCATGTGATAGCATACCAGAGGTGCTATCAGAGGATTCCGATAATGAGGAAGAAATTGAGCTGAGCCACGTTATTGGGATCCCGGAGCTTGACATGACCGATAACACTAACAAAGTTTATATATATATTCTGTAAACTTTGGCACCACATGCGAAGAAAGCGAAAATAAATATCTTCAAAGACCTAGCCCGTCTAAGAAAGCAAGATGATAATTTGGTAATATATTGTGAATTAGGTCTTCTAGGGAAACCATATAAAATACACGCATTTTACTTTCCCTCAGCCATGATGCGGAAAGGAATAGAATACAAAAAGAAGCTTGTCAATAAAGCGAAATTGGCAATGAAAAATGTGTTTTCCTTTCTTTTCAAGGACAACAAATTTCTCAGCTTTTATATCTCAGCAACTATTTGTCTGGGGAATGAGAGTTGTGTGAAAAATATATAGGAAATTTAATATCCTCCATTTTTATAATAACAGCAATTGACGTGAATGTTGGTTATACGGTTTAGCAGATATGCGTGAAAAAAGAAACAAGCAGAGAAGAATTAGCAGAAAAATCAATCAAAAAAGCTATCTAAAGTTTTCCCATTTCAATCGTGTCACCCGGTATAATAGTTATTTATGTATTATAATAAAAAAATATAGTTATTATAGTCATGGATACCATTTTTAACACTATGGCTCAAGTAGGCGGTGCATAGCGAAAGTTGGTTATTCGCGCAGCGTCACCATAAATTGCGTTTGCAGTAGCTGCGATAAAAAATTTAACTTCCTATTACTCGTAAACTATAATTTTATTTTGTTTTATGTTAGGCTTACATTACTATATTTTTAAATGCTGAAACATATTATATTGATATATTTGTATATTCTGTACCTACTGTAATATCTCCTTCCCAATAATGGGAATATCTGTTAGGTAGTGTATTGTTAAATATTTTAAAATGAAAATACCTATCATGTTTTAGAAAAATCTTTTTATCATTTTTCTATATACATAGTGCATAAGTATTTATTATTAAGCTATAAAATTTAGATCACCTTTAATAGTGGAGGATCATCTCCTGTACGTATAAATGTGAAATTAATATATCATTCAAGATAATAAATATTAAAAATGGCTTCACTTGTGGAAAAATCAGAAGCACATCTATAGGTACATAAAGTACATTCAAATTTCATTGATATGTATATCGCCTACATTATTTGCACCTGTGGAAAAGATGCAATTTGTTATAAATTTTACAATTTAATAAAGCAAATTTGGCAAACGAGAAATAAAAAATTATATGTTATGCTAATAAAAAATGTTAAAGTGTCTTCACATCCGGAGACACCAGAGGTAACTTTCTAATTTTCGAAGTAGTGCGTGCATGTCACATCACAGTTATTAAGAATGACTAAAATTATTTGCAATTCTTACAGATATTTTTTTACGCCCTATTTTCACAATAGGTATGTCCATAAAAAAAATAATATACATTAAAAGTAGTGAGGAATGAAGCTTTTGACCTAATAATAGCAATACTAGTGTGCCTGAAAAAAAGTCAATAAATAATAGCAATAAACTGTGCCTGAAAAAAAGTCAATCCGAACCACAACAGTGTCCGTAGAAAGTGATTGCTTTATTTAAATCGGATAAACGCGTTGTCATTGGTTCGACGTCACATGCTTGCTAGGTCTGCAGGCGCGATGGTTCAACCGTACTCCATACTGTACAGCGTTAGGTTTATTCCGTGACGTTCTCGTTAGAACGAAGTCTGCATATTATTCACAGGATTATCTAGTAGTGCCTTTATTATTTAGAACGTCAAATATAGTTTGCTTATTGCTTGTTGTCAAATATGGAGGAGGGTTTCCAGAAAGAAGATTCACATAATTTGCCGAACGTAGACGTGATTATGGTATCCGATTTTGTCGCGTCAAATACATACCTAGGTCAAATACCGACTTCAACCAGCCGCAATCCAGTGGTGTGAAAGCTAGTCGGCATAATAACTATCGGCAATAACAATAACTATCAGCACAAAAATCCGGCCCGTCCTAGCTCATAATAGTCACTAACCTTCATAGACAACTAACCTTACTGTCTTATAGCAATAACATCCAGTCTGACGCATACAGCTGGCATGTGATGTCATCCGCCTAGTCTCGCTCGCGGGAGCATTTTCCTAGCCTCCCTGCGTTGGGGTAATTGCTATTACGAATAACGCAGAAATTAAATAACTAGTATTTCTTTTACTTTATAGGGGTTTATAATATCCATAGATCTATCCTTTTCAGTTGAAAGCAAAATTTTGTGGACAGATCTATTGTAGCGAATTATGATAATTTTATTAAATATTTTTGGATATCTAATTTTTGATTGTAAATTTAAAAAAAACCCGAATGGTAAACTCGATTTTTGATTTTGTATTGCATTATTACTCCTCTGATAAAAGTAAAGGATACTAGTTATCAATGTATATATTTTGATAGCTAGTCACATTCTTTTGCAAGAGCCGTTATGTGAAATAATTTAGAGAAACACGTAAATCCTGAAATTTCGATTTTTGAAATAAGATTTTGCTTACTCCCTTTCGCTAACTTTCAAGGGAATCATCCCCGATGTGAATTTAAAAAAACCCAGCGGACCAGCAGTGACACCGGTGCGTGTGCAGGCGAATGACCCAGTTGGGACAACAGCGCCGTTACTGCAGACTAAGGCGCGTCCCGTAGGTGAGGCGTCGCGGTGCCGTATTGATTGTGCAGTTCAGTTGGCGACGGCGATTGGCGTCGCCAACTGCGCGTCTTCGCATTTCTCGTTCGCTCTTCACGTCGAGAGTTTCGACTACTCCGTGATCACTGATCAGTCCAGTTATCAGTTCGATTTTGGCGCGAAAAGCTACCCTATAATCAAAATGCTTCTAGTTTAATACCAAGTTTCTTCCTATTCTTTTTGGAATTTTTTGTGCCAAATACTGTCACGTGTCTTATGTTAGTAAAGACTAAGCGAAAGATGGATTGTTGCAATTACATGCAATACAGGCATCACCAGCCATATTACGGATCTCAGTATTACCATGAACCTTTGCCCCCTTACCATGGGGAGTTCTACGGGCAGCATATGTACCATGATTATTATGGGAACACCCCCTATTATCCTCCACAACACTGGCAGGGAGCCGGCACATTCGTATCTCCAGGTACGCCCCCTTACTATTAATCTAGGTTGTGAGCAGGCATTATTGACACTAAATTATGAAAATCGTTTAACACAACATGTAGGGATCTTGCTAATAAATGCCATATTATCTTAAACCAAAATTACTAATATTTATGATGTATTATAATTATGTATACTTTCAAATTTCGTACGATGACATCCTTGAATGGGAAACTATTATAGATATATAATATTTCCTTTTTAAATGCAGGATGTTATTAATTTCCTCTTTTGCCGGTACAAATTTTGCGACTATTAATTATTATTGGTAAATGGATTTGTAAACAACATTTAAAGAAAATCGAGAAAATCCGTTGAACTTATTATTCCTGAAAGTACTTACATAATATATTATAGGATGTATATAAACAACAAAAATGCAGTTATTTAAACACTGTAAGTAATTTATAATAAAACATTATTCAAATAGATCCGAGGTATTTAATTCGCAATTACCGAGTTATTTAGTCGTATAGATGAGGTTGGACTGCAAAAATATTGAAATATTAAATATTCATATTTTTTTATGAATTGACATAGATTTTCATCAAGTTGAGACCAGCTCTATCAATCATCAAAATATTTTTTATCATCGGATATGCAGAAACAAATCCCCAATAGAGCTTTTGAAAATATAAATAATTTTTATTCCCATATGTAATCAGGTTTATGGCGGTTGGCGGTGTTTTCTAAATAATGGACCATACTTAAGGAATATCTTCCTTGGACTAATATAATGTAACTTAAATCAACTCACCTTACTACAATTTTGCTTTTTTTTGTTTAATTTTTTTACCATAATTAATTTATACTGGGGTAATTTTGTTGAAATTTTGAAAAACTTATTTTTTTGTATTATAAATACGAATATCTACTTATTTTTTGGGCGTTCTGAGCGCCTTTGCGACTACATTGTTTTAATTTTTTTTAATGATTCGATAGTTTTGGAAAACGATTTAAAGAAAGTTATTTTAAAACAGCATTTGATTTGCTTCAAAAAGTGCATAGGTAACTGTTGCATATTGCTAAAGTGCACTATTTTAGAGGAAATTAGGTACATGATATTTGCTGTTTGAAAAATAATACATAAATTATAATAAATTATTACTTTAAAAAGTTACCGCAGTTAGCAATGTAGTTTTTATAATAACGACTGCAAACGTAAACATCATGAAACCAACAGAAAAAGGTGAAAACATGAAATATGCTTAATTATATATTTAAAAATAATAAAATAAAAAAAAGAAAACCAAAATTGTACTAAGGTAAGTTGATTTAAATCACAATATTTTCATCCAAGGAAGGTATTTCTGAGGTATGGCTCATTCTTCAATAAACACCCTGTATACCGTCTCGTTCCTTGACTTCAAATAATACAATATTTACAAATAAAAATGAATTTCTATTTTATGTATATATAGAACATAAATTTATATAGGAGTTTATTATAAATAACCGAACTACTCCAACTTTTATCCAAAATTTTAAGTAGATATACTATCTATTGTTAAATATAGTAGGGTAGACCGGGGACAATTTTTACACTTTGACATTGCGCACTTGCTGTGTGTAAACTGAAAAACGTATCTAAAAGTTAATTTTATCTCGCGATAAATGACTTCATCTTCTGTAAAGTGACTATAGTAGGGTCTCTCTGAGATTCATAGCAACAAAGTATCAATTTATTTTTAACGGGACAATGTTATGTTACCATACAAATATAACACAATATTAGTGTTACAAATGTTCTCGACACGGCGTCATTTGTAACAGTTTTTTTTTATTGAAATGCAGAGAAGATACGAAATATACTGAAGATTAACAAAATAAAAAGAAAAACATAAAAATAAAGTTTATTCGTCATCTTGCCCTTCGTTTGATGCTACCTGTATATTTTTGTAATAGTCGTGAAAGATTGCCGGCACCCAATGAAGAAGTGTAATAAAGTGATCTTTCTTTTTTTGCTGACCCCTTTTGGACTATTTCGTATAGTAGGTAAGTTGGCAGGTAGTTTCAAAGTCTGTCTAACGTATCTGGAAAAATTAACGGTTTTTAAAGTTTCGTCTTCCATTTTCGATAATGGATGATGACTCAGCCCATGCTTAACTGTAGACCTTACAAAAAATTCTTTGTCAGTATTTTGCTCCCGGTCTGTAAAGGGTGCTTCACGGGAGTTATACAATACTTCAAAATTTTTAAAATCTACCTTCATACTAAAAACTGTTGCACCAGAATCTCGTATGAGCCGCTCCCAGTCCCAAGGGGTTATGATTTGCATTGTGGGTTGCTTCTTTACCTCTCTTGCCCTCTCGTGGGTTGCTTCTTGTCCTCTCAATCAAAGCATGGACGAGGTCATCTTCCATGTGAGCATGCCCACGTAAGAGAAATTTGTGAACAACAGTTTCAAGGAAGGACATACTTTTAAAAGCCAAAAGCAACTTCATTTCCACCTCTTCCTGCCTTGAATTCATCCCAAGGCACACAGTAAGATTTGTTCTTCGTGGCATCGTAAATAGTCAGAATCAAGGTCCACAATTTTAATAAATAGAAGCTTTGTCAATTCAATAGGTATTGGGTCGATAATCATTTTTGCGGGTCTAACATTATGACCTTAGTTTTGCCAACGCTCCTGCTCAATTCTTCATCGTGCCGTTATTCTTGATAGCGCTTGGTAGCGTTTTTCTTGGTAAGCTGGTAAGGTAAAAATACTTGACTAACTTCAGTTAATGTTCAGTTGATGTTCCATTCACATCAAAGTAGTACGAAATTGTTTGCTGTCTTTGACACTGTTCTTGTTGCCGTGTTTAGCTCTTAGCTCTTACTCGATTAACTGACTTACTTCTGACATGGGATATTATAAATTGGCGCTTCACATCCCAAGTTTTGGAAACGTCCAAGTAATTTTTAAATATTTCATTTCGACCATTCTTAATTGTTTCCTAATCTCTTTACTTGGAAGCTGGTCTGCAGCTTGTTGTGATTCAGGTTCTAAACTTTTCCCTGTGTAACATAGTGAGGATCCGCGTCGCTGTCATGGTCAGCATAAATATCTTCAAACTCATCGGAATCATTAACTCATCCATTCCTTCTTCATAGTTTCATCCATTTTTTTAGCGGAATGACTAGTTTATTCAGCCATGCGTGAATGAGGCATATTATCATTAGATTTGGTTTCAGACATAAACATATCTTCTGGCTCACTTAATGCTCTCGTTTGGTATCTATAACCTTGCAATACACTGCTTCAAGATTCCTTAAAACTTGGCTTTCCCCTGGTTCCCAGTTGACTTCCATGATTTGCTCTGTATTTTGTTCTAAGTGAACAAATTCCGGTTGCTGTTCAAATCGAGTACTAGACACACAATCATCATTCCTGGGTTCAGATTCATTATCGAACATTATTTCCACAGTAATTCTTGTAAACATTTGCTGCAAGAGACTCAGCTGTCCTTTCTTTCGTATCCGATATCGTCCTTCATTACATTATCGACAACGTCTTCTGCAACAGGGGCAGATTTATATGCTGCGATTTCTGAAATGAAACTTGCAGAGGTAAACAGTCGATTCTCCAAATTAGACAAAGAAATAACCTCTTTTTGATAATAGCAAATAAAATAACAAAATGTGCATTTCTGTAATGTATAAAACGGCCAGCAGATCTAATTAAGCTACAGTTTGACGATAAAAATATATTTTTCAAATATTTTTTAACCATAACATCAAAATGCGAATTGTTTTCATGTTTATCGTAAGCTCTTTATGAAAATTTTACTCACCGTATCTGTCTATTACGCATTGCTGCATTTTCCAAAGCCATATTTACAAGCTTTCTGCTTCTGTTAGACATTATTCTCGATTAGTTTCAATAATCAGGCAGATAAATTGGAGATACAACTATTTACCACTACTAAAATGTGGCTCCACAGTCTCATGCACTATACCGCTTGGTGAAGATATGACTGTTTACTTCCCTGGGCACAGGAGATACTACAGTTTCTAAAGCGCGTAGGTATATGCTAAACTGATGTGTTGACGGCTACGATTTTTTACCACTAAAATATTTTGCTCTTTTTATAAAATGTAGTTCACTCAATTTTGTATTTTGTAGACTCTTTACTAAAATGGGCGCCAGTTCACAATGTCAGTGAACACTTTTATATTTCATATTTTTCAAAATTTATCTATGTCAATTTTATAACCATATACATATATAGAAAATTAAATCGTACTCAACCTCAAGTTGGGTTCAAAAATGACTGGTACAATGGTTCTGTATACCTTTTAAATTATCAATTTTACTTTATGCTTAAGAAAATTTTATGTTCAAATATTATGACTATGACTATGTATTTATTTTAAATTTACTATGGAAGAAAAATAAATTGGTTCGCAATCTAATTAGTACATATTTATTTTAAAATGGGTTATACTTTGAAAATGTTTCAATATTACTTAATAAAATTAGAATCTTAAAATAACCTACGACACCTATACCTTATATTACTACAAAACCTGGGATATTTAACATCCGTATCGAGCAATATGGGACATCTACTAATAAATAAACAGTAACTTTATATATTATGACAGTGATTATAAAATGAATTAGAAGTTTGTTTGTTACCTTGTTTCAAATGTATCCTTTGTACACAAAAAACAAAATCACACGCGAACTGCACTGTTGCACTGTGGTGGTGACCCCTACTGGTGGTATACTGCAACTGAAAAACTGCAATGGCGTCCTCGTTCAGAAAAACTGCAACTGAGTTTATTATTATTTGAACTGCCTCGGGAGAATATAAATCAACGACATCAGGAACAATGCTTGTGGAAAAAATACGGCTTCTCGTACGTATACTGACTTGTTTCGGTATATTCTTTGTTTCTTAATAATCCTTATGCGGATAAGATGAAATCACTTTTACAACTAACTAGGACACCTTTAGATATCTAACTACTACCAGAATCTTACTTTTATCACTCAAATTCTTCAATCAACAAGATACAATATGTTTAAAACACTTGTGACTACAATAGTATCCAAACTTTACCAATTACCATAAGTTTTACAATTTAAATACTTAATTTTGTCTGAAAGATAATCAAAAATGTGACTACCGATTGTAGTGCCTAATAGGTACTAGAATCTGGAAATTGTTCGGAGTGCGGATCAGAGATCCACTGCACTTAGGCCCTATTGGGCCCCTTGTGCTTCCTCCGTGAGGGAAATGTCTTCCTAGGCCATCGACCAGCCCAATCTTGTACAAAAGGTGATGATGTTGCCTAAGGGCATTTCCTTCAAATTGGCCATAGAAGGCCAACGCTCCCCTTAACTGGAGTATCGCTGCAATTGGTAGGGTACTTGAATGACCAGGCCCAAGGATTCTCAGGCTGGCTGCCTTCTTAGCCAGTTTGTCAGCTTCTTTATTGCCGTTGCATTGTGAGTATCTTTTGATCCGGCACAGGCAGATGTTATTCATCTGACATGCTCTCACAAGTGATTGGTGACATTCCCATCTTGACCCTTTAGTTATTTTATAATTCTTCAGGGCCAGTAGTGATTGTCTACTATCTGTGCAGATTCTGATTGTCTTGCCCGTTATTTCTCTGCGGGCAATCTCTTGTGCGGCTATGGTTACTGCGAGTTTTGTTTGTACTACGCTGGCATTTTTATACATAGTCCAGTTGCATCGGAGTCGCAGATTTCTGAAATCTATACCGCAGCCTGCTTCTTCCTTTTCCTTTGATCCGTCTGTGAAGACATAGTTTACACCTTCAACGCCGGCCTTATCTTCACCAGTAGTTTGTATGGTGTAAGGTTTATCAAAGACAAGCCGAGGCGGAATACCATCTGCATATGCCTGTAAAAGGAGTATCGTTTTGACAGCCTCAGTCCACAGGCGGCTTCTGGTTTGGCCTAATAGGTACTCTGCACTTTTATTTTTATGGGTGTTGAATGAGACTGGGCCGTCACGCGTCAGGCTCGGCTACGTAACGCTCCTTCGGGTAAAGTCATTAATCTTAAATTTTGAGTTTTACGTTTTAATTACGAGTTCAAGAGCATTTGTCGATTATTTTTCTGTATGTAAAATTGAATTACTGTTTAATTTTAAACCAATTTCCGAATATTCCCCCTACCTCATATAAAACAGTTAGTGTTCATTTGCTGCAGAAGCCCGAGAGCTCGTCCCCTGATGGAATATCTAAAGTAAGACCAGGATTCTCTTTGTATTTTATTATTTATTTAGTCATGTGTACTTAATCTCAGTACATAATTTAATATACTTCAGACGTTCTGGAAAAAGTTGGGGCATAAATTATTTTATTAATTTCTACAAGTGGTCTGAAACATGGCCCCACGCGGTTATCTGAAGCATCTGTCACGGGCGTGTACGGTCAACGTGTATTAAAGGGTGCGGTGTACAGGCGGACGGTTAAAATATATATTTTAAAATTTTACTTTGTCTTAAAACACTGAGAATAAATCATTATTTTTAATTGAACGTAATTTAATATCATACATGTGTGTATATATGTCAATGTGACGGAATTTGCTGTGTATGTATAAGACGTATATCCATGAACATAAAAGAAATAGTGTGCGTTTAAGATCAGAGGATTGACGCTTGCTGTGTCTTACCAATAGCGATAATATTTCGAAAATGCTAGAACATACTCAGGTATGTTGTGGCGTTGTGGTAATACTGGCGGATGGTTACAGTATATATTTAAAATTAGAAAATTAGAAGTTTTCACTTGTATCGTGTAGTCATAGGCACACACATGTTTTTATTATTATATTTCACTGAAAAATTCCCCTTGCAAAACTAAAAACACTTCCTTAGTTACTTGTATATTTATTACAATATTCGCTAGCTGGAATCACGTATTGTCACAATATCTGATTTTCACTATTACACTTTAGAATTTAATTTAAAATACTAACAATCTTTGAACTGTTATTTTCATTTCATTTCTATTATGCACAAGTATCACCATTTTGCTTGTGGTCAGTCAACGTTACACTTATATCGTGGCGCGAAATTGAAATTAAATAATCTTGACTTCCACTTTTGAGGATACTCTATTATATATATATATATATATATATATATATATATATATATATATATATATATATATATATATATATATATATATATATATATATATATTTTTTTTTTTTTTTTTTTGAGGGTTTATCTTGGGATAGTAGCAATAAAACGTCTGATTAGATTACTTGACGTTTCGGTCCCTTTCTTGGGCCTTTTTCAAAAGAGTATTTTATTTTGTGACATTATTGACATAGGCAAAAATAACAGTTTTAATTAATTTTTAAGGTTACTAGACTGTTCGATTAGTATCATAGTATCATTTTCATTTTTGCCTATGTCAATAATGTCACAAAATAAAATACTCTTTTGAAAAAGGCCCAAGAAAGGGACCGAAACGTCAAGTAATCTAATCAGTCGTTTTATTGCTACTATCCCAAGATAAACCCTCCAAAAATATATAAAGATAGCAAAGAAATTAGAAGATATATATATATATATATATATATATATATATATATATATATATATATATATATATATATATATATATATATATACATATATATATATATATATATATATATATATATATATATATATATATATATATATATATATATATATATATACACACATTTATATTGATTATAAAAAAAATCTACTATCGCTTAAGTTACTTTTCGCCAATAAACATTTCTTAGTTTAAATCTATAAACAAACTATGTGAAACGAAGATATTTCTCATTTTGTGTTACTGCTTAATATCTTAATAATGCATTATCCCTTTCTGGAGCACTACAGTAAGTTGCGAACCCAGAAAGTTCAAAACACATGTTTCCGTTTCATTTTGAATCTTAGTAAATTTGTAAATCGTAGCAGGCTACAATTTGCTGTATACTGGAAAATTCAGCTTTTAACTTTCACGCATAAATTAATTGGTACACCTACCTATTTAAAATATAAAAGCACAACTGAATTTACTCTAAACATACGGAATACTAATATTCTTTCCTTGTCACGGCATTTTACAGCCGGATTTCATAAAACATGTTCTTATTATGTTACTACACAGAACGGTTTAACCTATAAGATAGTCGGTTTAAAAATATTCAGTGTCTGCTTTTCGTAAGTATGTGAATAATGCACTAGTCTGTGTAGTGAAAGTCTAAGGAGTTAAAGCACTAATCCAAGTAGTTAAAGCATGCAAGAGTAATGAGCAAGGAAATGTCTGCCAATGGTACGGATCCTTTATTCGCGCAAATCGCTTTGGAATATGATTCGATTAATCAAAAAAAACATTTTGCCATCCTCCAAGAACGAGAAATAATCAGTAAAATAAAATAAAATAATCCATTGTTTTGCGATTTTTTTCAAGTAGGTAAAGTGACAGATTAACGTCAAATTAACATACAACAAACTCCATGCAGTACTTGTAGCATAATTTTGTATCTTCAAAAAAATATTTTTTTAATGATTTCTCGATTTCGAAAGAAATATCGTATAGACCAGGCATCAGGGTTTTTTTTATCGTAAAAACTCCTAATGTACCTTTTTTAGCTATCCACGTAGAGAGTAAAAAGTTGAAATTATGAATGTGGTAGTTTGAATGAATGTGGTAGAATTTAAGACACGAATTCTGGTGAATTTCTGGCTAATTGAAATCATTGTTTATTCAGGATTATGCTACATATTATATTTAGTGTTATTCTCCTCCTTTTGTGTTTAGGTTGGTGCCCAAGGTAGACTTGCTCTGCTCTTTCTGGTTCTCTGATTTCTTGATGTTCAATGGTTCTTTCAATTTCTCCAATCTCTTCAGGTTCTTCAGTCTTTTTAGTTTCTCCCGTTCCGTCATCATTTTCATTTGACATCTCAACATTAGAAAGATCCTCGAAATAGATGTCAATACGTTCATCCAATGTAAATTCTGAGTGCCTCGACATTGGAGCAAGTTTGACCTTCGTAATGGAAACAGATGATGGAACATTTCAGCCCATGTGTAGAGCAGCCGTAGTTTCCCTTGCAACCACCTCGACAACAATTTTTTTAGCAATACGAAGGTTGACTTAATTTTTAGCCACTGCTTTTTTGAAGCACACACATCTCCATTCATCCAAGAACTGCTCCATATAGAGTAATAATACATTTTTCTGCGGTGGTTTTCAGTCGGGGTCTTTGGAGAGAAACAGTCCAGTTTTCTCTAGTAAATTGATACATTTCATTATCCCCATTCTGAAGAATGCAGGCGTGGCATCACAACCACTGAATCACTGAATAACTAGGATAAATTTTCTGATTAACGGGTACTTGAAACTGCCAACGCTGTAGGTATAGCTTTTTCTCAGTTTTTCCGCTATTAGGTTTCAGAAAGTAAATATTAGAATCTAAAGAATTTCGAGCTGTCAGTATTACTAAAATGTCTAAATCTTCTAACAAACTACAACGTAATTGGTAGTAGTGACTTGCAGTAGTGACTATTACCATGTCAACATCTTCATAGGCTTGTTTACATATGAGGCCAGCATCCTCAAGCTTCTTAGTCAATATCCTTATGAGTCTACTCTTGAATATGAGAATTTGTCTCGAGACACCTTTGAAAAAAGTGTAGATAGCAGCAAGGCACGCGAGGGGAGCCGGGCGCCCTACTTCGCACGCTTCTCTCTTGTTACAAAACTGTACACCAATCGAAAGAAATGGTGCCCCTTTTTATGTAGAATTTAGTAGAAAATAAACCTCTATTCTTGATTTTTTGTCCTATTATTGATATTTTCGAAAAATTTCGAGATATTTAAAAAAACGCTAAACTTTTCCCTTTCAATTGTGTGACGCTCTTTCCCTGTCATCGGTAAATCTTTCCGTCATCGGTCGAGCGCCAGACGGCTTATTCGTGTACAGTTACCACGTTACTCCAAAGATGGCACAATGGGGGCCCTAGATAGCTTATAGCTGGAGATTGGAAATGTCCAGTGGTCACATGATTTACAGGGAATGGGGAATACTGTCATAAACAATGAGACAACTCTATTGTTTTACTAATTGTATTATATTTACTTGACGTTTTCAAAGTTAATACGTCTACTGTCTAATTACACAAATCTATCTTCACATCTCTATTTACATATAACTGCGATAGAAAAGTAACGAATAAATTCACTATTTCTTAATACTGACGTTTCTATCTTGAAATCCTCGGATACGTTGATTTTTATTTTTAATTCCGCTTATTTTGATGTAATATACAATAAGATGGCGCTCTAGGATGTGACGTCATCGATAATTTTTTTACAGTACACAGTAAAACAGTAAACAATGAACTATTTAACTTAAGAAAACTAATAGTAAAACGTAGTAAGAAACAAAGAACAAAACAAAGAATTGATGAAAAAGAATAGGAACGTAAGGTATAAATAAATAATAATCCAAATTAAAAATGATCGAAATTGCGTTTGTTCTCTCTTAAGCACTCTAAACGATTGAATATTTCCACCCACACATTATTTAAAACAATCGGAGGCACTGCTTTTATGTGGTGCCGTATTCGTTCCTTCAGTTCTTCCAGATTCCTCAGTTTTGGGGAATAAGCTTTGCTTTTCAAGTAATCCCAAAGGAAGAAATCCAATGGGGTTAAATCGGGCGACCGAGCAGGCCATTCCATAGGCCCTCTTCGACCAATCCACCGCCCCGGAAACACTTTGTGTAAATATTGATGGACATTTACTGCATAATGAGGGGGTGATCCATCTTGCTGATACCAGATTTCATTGGCTGGAACGTCAATATTTCGGAACAATACGGCAAGTGCGGGGGTTAATTCGTTGCGGAGAAAATCTAAATAAGTGTCTCCGGTTAAATTTCCCTCAAAGAAATATGGCCCCATAATACCTTCCTTCCTATAATATTTCCTATAATACCCACCCATACATTTATTTTTTTGTGGATATTGACCGTGAGCCTCAATTGCCTAATTTGGACTCTCACTATCCCAGTATCTGCAGTTTTTCCTGTTCACAACGCCATAAGAAAAACGTCATAGGCCGAAAACCCAAGTCGTCTATACTTACAAAATGAATTTTGATTTATAATCCTGAAGACCGAAACCCTTAGTCAGTAGTTCCGCCGCCCTGGCCCGGAGCAAGTGCGTTTGGCGGGGATAGCTGGCGTTCAAGTGGGAGATGCCCACTTGTCATACGTACGGCACACATATTAATGATATCGGGGCTTGATCACGCTTTGTATTTTCTACGTATCTACTTTGAATAAATCTGGACACTTTACGCGGTCTGTTTAGGTATCTGAGAATCCGTATTTCTTGCGATTACCTGATATTAATCGTTTTGAATTTACTGTAAGCAGAACTGAGTATGTTATAATACCTGACTGGCAATCGAGAGATTATTATGGTTGTTATTAACTTAAAATCTAATATAATATATACTATATAATTAATGTAACAAGTGGCCTGGAATTTTTCACTTCGTCACAATTATTGTTCTAACAATATGTTCCGGATCGAATTGGAGGGGCATTTTCAAGAAATCCCTTTCTAAACATTAAAATAAGAGATAGAAAAACAAAAGCTTCGTTAGGAATTATTCGATCAATACGGTGATATTCAACCTCTGACGCCTAGACTAGTATCCCTTATGTGGTTTATTTTCTTCGGCCCTTTGGGCCCGTGCAAATAAAATCAGCATTCGTGATAGAAAGTTCAAATTTAGGCATCTGTAATTCTACATTTTTCAATAAAAATAAAATTAAAAAATTAGTTTTAGTAGCTCTTACAGATATCGAGCCATGGGCAAGACATTTACTGTATTCTTGAAAATGCCGTCTCAAATCAATATTATAAAATAAAGAATCAGTCTGCTCTCCTAATTGTAAAAATACAGATAACCAAAAATTCAAAAAGTAGTTATAAAAAGTAAGGAAAGCTTTGCTATTGTGTAATTTAAAAAAAAAGACCCATGTTTTTTTTAAATCGAATTTGTAAAATTAGCAAATTCAAATAACTACGTCAAGTTTTTACATAAAGAAACGAAACCAATTTCATGTTAGTGCATAATTGTACACGAATTTACTTTAGATATTATTTATTTACGATATAAGATGAAAATTTACGAAATAAATAATATATTTTATAATTTATTATTATTTATTTAAATAAATCTTTTACGTTAAAAAATCTGTTACCTGTAAATAAGAAGGAGAGGCTCTCCATAGTACTATAAAATATTCCAAGTTGAAATAAGAGTGTAAATTGAACAATTGATAAAAACTTAAAAACACTAATTTGTTTATTTTACATTTTTCAAAAAAAATACTTAAAAAAATTCATCATATCACATTCTTTTTAAATTCGTGTAAAATTATACACTGATCGAACGTCAAATTGGTTTCGTTATATAAGAAATTGACGTAGTTACAGTCGCAATTTATGGTGGCGTCTCGTTGCGCACGTAAAGGTACGCCTCCGTTTAATGCTAATAGTAATACTTAGTGATAATATGACAGAGGTGGGTAGGACTCGTTCGTGGAAGATGTCTAACATAATAAACAAAGCAAGTTTTACTTCTGGGTATTTGTTTTAAAATACTACTCATTTTACTTTGTATATATATATATATATATATATATATATATATATATATATATATATATATATATATATATATATATTTATATATATATATATATATATATATATATATATATATATATATATATATATATATATATATTATATATATATATATATATATATATATATATATATATATATATATATGTATATATATATATATATATATATATATATATATATATATATATATATATATATATATATATATATATATATATATATATATATATAAATATATATATATATATATATATATATATATATATATATATATATATATATATATATATATATATATATATATATATATATATATATATATATATATATATATATATATATATATATATATATATATATATATATATATATATATATATATATATATATATATATATATATATATAATATTATATATATATATACATATATATATATATATATATACATATATATATATATATATATACATATATATTTGTTTTGTGAAAAGTAATGAAATGCTACAAACCCAAGATTATTTTTCACAAAATATATATACACAAATCACACACAAACCACGAATCAATCACAATCAAAAAGCAGCTTATGGAGTAAAAAGCAGCGGTGAAGTAAACTTTTCCAGTACTAGAAAGAAATGTGAGAATATCGACAGTCACGGATATATCGGAATATCAATCTCGGGATATTCTACAAATCGTTTACGATTTTCATAAACATGAAGGTTGTTGTGTCACAGTAAAAATATTCCAACAATAAGAACTTTTCTGTTTTTTTGTGTTCTCCTCCTCCTCCACCTGCAGCCTGCAGGCCCCTTTCTTTACAATCGTTTTTAATGAAGTTTCCGATGGATTGAGACCAAAATCTTCTGTATTTTTTGTTGGAATATTTTTACTGTGACACAACAACCTTCATGTTTATGAAAATCGTATACGATTTGTAGAATATCTCGAGATTGATATTCCGGTGTATCCGTGACTGTCGATATTCTTACATTTCTTTCTAGTACTGGAAAAGTTTACTTCACCGCTGCTTTTTACTCCATAACCTGCTTTTTGATTGTTTGGTCCATATTTATCTTAATGGTTAGGACAGCCGAATAAATTCTTAATTTAATTATTGATTTGTGACATCATTTTCAATATTAACAGCTTGTGCACCGCTCAAGACCTCTATAAGAGTTACTAACCTCAAATTTTCGACTATATTTCCGACTATTTTCGAAAGCTATTTTTCCGATATAATTGCTAATAATTATTGTTGAATTTTATGATATATTATTTTATTATCTGTGGTTCTACATATTTTGTGATACCTATATTCTCCTTATTTTCTCTTCCAGGCACGTCACTTTGTTTAGGTACTTTTAAGACTACCTACCTAGGTTTAATTGAGTGGTACAGTAACCATTGCGTTATAATTTCATCTTATATATTTTTCTACAATTAAAACGTTTATTAATATCATTATTATTATTATCTATGATAAATACAACTTCAATTGAACTATTCGTTCTACTCGTATGTTGCTCCGCATTAAATTACTATACGCTAAATCACGAGCTGTAAATAAAACACATGGCAAAATGTTAAATTATTCAGAAACCTTCTCTCATTCATTTAATCATGCCATTCAACCTCCAACTTTTTCCCGCTTGCCTCTTTATATTGGCGAGATTACTTTTATATCACAATCGTTACAAGTAATATGGATTTTTTAAACCATATTTATATCAATTTGAATTGCGAATTATGACATTAGGTACTTTATTCGAATAATATGGTAATATCTATTTTGCACATCGGAGTAAGATATTACCGGAATGAAGTTATTACATTATCTATCAAATCCGGTGAGATGTTGCTAGTCTGCAAATTACGTTTTACTTAGCAGAAAAAAACATGAAAGGGAACTGTTTCACATATTTAGTTAAAACAGAATAACAGGTTTGCTATTATTATCTATGCTCTTCGCTGCGAAAGTCAAAATAATGTGAATTATACATTATGTGAACTAAATTATCATTAACACCCATTATAAAATACCGGGTGTTTCCTTTAAAACATTTAAATCAATTGATTTAGAACTATCGATATTTGAAAAACTATTTTGGACACCCTATATAAAAAAGATCAATTCTAATACTGGCTCGGGATATAATCGGCCTAGATTAGATATTATCTAATTTTTTACGATAAACTAAGAATCGATGGAGTAGATATCGATTCTTAAATGAACTGTGGATCATGACTAAAAAAAATATTTAAAATATCATAACTTGGCAACGCCGCATTTGACGGAATCAAAATTA
Organism: Tetropium fuscum; assembly: GCA_964058915.1. Lineage (NCBI taxonomy): Eukaryota > Metazoa > Arthropoda > Insecta > Coleoptera > Cerambycidae > Tetropium > Tetropium fuscum. The sequence goes on from CAXKVY010001496.1 coordinate 159,624, forward strand.
GGGTTGGAGACCAATCGTCACCTATTGTCCAATCTCAATATTACTGTCCAATATAAACACATTGAATGTATGAACGTTCCCTGGAGCAGTAGAAAGACAAACAAAAATTGTAAAAATCGGTGAGTACATAGGATATCATAAATCCAGTGTTTTAGTGTTTAACACATTACATTAATTTAAATTTGTCGAACTTTTAAAGTAACGAGTAAATACATTTAATGGTACGTTTTGTTTTATGTGCAACAGGATTGTTAATGTCCCTCTAAAAGTTTATACCCACTTTCACGTGCTCGTGATAACTTTTGTTATTGATATTTTGCCGTAACAGGAAAGTACGAATATTTAGTCCATGTACCTGCATACTTCCGACCTTCTGCCAATCGATTTGGAATATAATTAATTTTCCGGTGCTTGTAGTGATGAGTTGGTAGGGGCAAGCGGTGTAATAAATATAAAGGTATTGATTCACGGCCTCTTATTGTGAGAATCGAGAAGGTCATTTTGAGAATATTTTATACATGCTGGTATATCATAAAATTTGAAAACATAATAATTATATCTCAGAAGTGGATAATCTATATCTTATATATTATAATATATTATATTATATAATAAATAATAATAGTCGTAGGTTTCTGAAAGGATTTGTCAGTGCCTTTTCTTTATTGCGTTGAGGTTATGTGGCAAATAATGAATTAATATATATACTTTTATTTATTAATTTTTAATAGATGCTTTGTCTTTGCTTTGTTAAATCTACCATCTCTTAATGATAGTACCAATATGAACTGGTTTCTGTCTAAAATATCAAAATGTACGAAATCATTTCTGCCTAAGTTAAAAACAATGTATAACAATAATTCAGCACATTATTTAAGAACATGATTTTCATGAATTAAGCCTTTATGCAAGTAAGTAAAACCATGTTATAAACCAAGTTTTTCTTAGTTATAAACAAGTTACCAGTATGTATATACCAGTAAGTAAGTACCTATACCTATATATTATCTACTAATAACTGATAAAAAAAAGCTAAATTAGACTAGTTACTGATTTTTAGAAATTGTAGTAGGTTAAATATACCTTTTTAACTATAAAATATACTTTTAAAATATACATTTACATTTCATTAATATGTATATATTATGTACCTATTATATTATTTAATGTATGTTACACATGTACACGTATATAATACGTGTTTTGCTTTAGTCTAATATTTTTTTAAAATTTTTCAGTAGGTAATAGTATTTTTTGTTGAAAAATTTGATTCATGGTCAGAAAGATCCATGAAACGTTTCAGATATACGTACATATACATGTATCTTATCTAGACTCTAGTCGATTTATGCAGGATGCTATGATGAAATTCTGACAAATAATAAATGCTTTTCTGGTATTACACAGATACACCATTTATAATATTTATACACTATCTACTATTTCTCTTTAAATTTTTTGAATTGATTTTCTTATTTTTATTGTTATTCTTTAAATTTCACAGCTTCCTTAAGAACATATTATATAGTGCAATAAAAACTAGTGAAATTATAAAATGTGTTCATTCTATATAAAATGTGTGTAACATTCTATAAGATACTCTTTGCTGAGTCGAATATTTAATATAAAAAACAAAGTATGAGGCAATTATTGAATTTTTTTTCTATCCGCCATATTGGAGCTGCCATCTTGAAAATTAATTTTGTTAAAAAAATCGTATCTGTGATCCCAGAATTTAGTCCGACGGATTGCTGTTAGAATTATATGCACAAGAGGTTAAAAGCGACTTCTCTTTTCTGTCGTATCAGTAGAGACTTAAAAACCATGTTCAGAACGGGAGCCCATCGGATCAGTCACTTTTTTTTGCCCTGAAGGTGGATGACACCCCTTCTCGGAGGTGGAATTGTTTTTACTCAAAATAACCACGGAAATGGGTACAGGGGCAAATTTTCAATAAAAAATGTTTTTTCGGTATACCGATATTTGCGATTTAAAATGTTAAAAATGCATGTACGGTTTTTTGCGAATAACTCAAAAACTTCGCGTTCTATCGAAAAAGATCAAAAATTAAGCTAATAAGAAAATAAAGACATCGTTTTTTTTATGAATGCGCTAGGTCCAAAATAAAGGGAGTTATGACTCGTTGAAGAAGACTCTTTTCTTGCAACAACTTAGTTCTAGGCATTCAACTTTAAATAAAAGAAAACTGATGCATTTAATATTGGCTTATAAGTAAGCGAGATACAACGCATAAACGGTGGGTCGCTCAAATTTTTGAGAAAAAGGGCGCTAAAGCCATTCGCATAAAGCCCCAGCCATTCCTACCAGAATGGATATTGACCGTTATCCCTTTACAAATTACTTTATTTTAGTATTACTCATATAATCCAAAAGTTTGGCCGGGTTAGAATGTGTATTTTTTTAAACAAGTATGATAAAAATGAAAAACGTATTTTTCAAATTTCTTTAAAAAATACTTTATTTTCCAAATAACTAAAACTAAAAAAGATACGTACAAAATAATATAGTACAAGAACGTTTTTTCTCAACAAAAATTTTGGATTTTTTTTCTGTTTATGTAGGATAAAATTAACGGAGATTATTAGAAGTATTATAATGTATTATTTGCCATTAGAAGTTTGCATTATAGTGCGCGGACCACCCCTCCCGAGCCTTTTCACCCGTTACCTTTTGAATATGAAGGGTTTGGGCATATTGAAATGTATATGATCTTGTAGTTCTTGAAATTACTTGTAAAATGGTTGTTGAATGGACGTTGTCGCTAAAATTAAGGGAAAATTAAGGGAGTTATGGTAAAAAAAAACAGCATTTTTCGGAGCATAATTTTTTTCCATTTAAAAAGTACAGGCGGGCAAATGTCACTTTTGAAGTTAAGGGTAAGATGAGCTGAATTCCAAATTTTCATGAAAATCGATGGTTTGGCTACGAGATTGGTTTTTCCGATATTATTTTTTAGGGTTATGTACTTACTACTATGTACCATGTACTATGTATCATGGCCTATGTACTATGGGCCTCGAGAGAGCTAGAATCAGGTTTCTCGCCCCCAAAAACATAGAGCTACACCCAGAAATGATCTCGCTGCGACAACTGAAACGGAATTAATAGTCCAAAATAACATTAGGTCCAAAGCTGTATTTTGCGCGACTGTTAAATTTTGCGCGAAGTTAAATGTGACTGATCCGATGGACTACCATCATGAATATGGTCCTTAGGTACCTACCGACACGATGGAAAAGATTAATCGCTTTTAACCGCTTGTGCATAATTCTTCTGAATTTAGGTTCTAAATCGCCGGACATTCCTTAGACACCGATTTTGATATCGGTCATATCGGACCATAAATAGCAAAAAGATACGCCATCTTGAACATTTTGTAATGGTAATCATGTGGTAGGGGTACCTCTCTGAACAACATACTAAAAGTCCTGACCGATGGGGTGTGAGCATTGGGAGGGGGTGGTCCGAGGGGGGTGGTCCAATTTTCATATTTTTCGTTAATATCTCGAAAACGGCGGCCTCTAGCGGAATAGTGTAAATTAAATTTCCTATTAAAAAAAATGAAATAGTCAGATCATTTTATCAAAAAAGTTCTTAATCGAAATGGAATCAACCATTCGACCTTTTTTTTTGCAAATCGTTCCTGAACGTGAAGAGAACAAAGTTGAGCAGTAACATCTGATCACTTGGCCATATTACCATAGGTGACCCAGAAACTAGCCAATTTTGATGGCTTGATTATTGAAAAATTGGAATTTTTGTTAAATACTTGCTAAAAAATGGCTTGAAAATTCCACTCTGGGGGTTTTCGAGGTCGCTCAAGTCAGAATTTTCATTTCCACCGTTACTGGCTGGCAATTGGCCAATTATATACCAAAAAACTGCACTAATTGGCGTTTTAGAATTTTTTGGAAAAATGGCTGGAAAACCACTCGGGCGGTTTTCGAATGATTACGATTTTGGAATATCTATTTTGTATTATATAGCAATGAACATTTAGTGTTTTTTTTTGTATTATGCAATAATACAATGAATTTATAGTTTCAGTAATTAATAGCCAGTAACTATTGCAATTAAAATTCTGACTTCAGAATCGTGATTAGCGACCTCGAAAACCCCGACGTGGGGTTTTCGAAATAGTACCTACCTCAACGTTGTGGTTCATTAGAAATAGTACCTAATCGTCTTCCAAAAATCGACCTCCCCGCATTTTTTTAAAAACTTTTTATTACGATGTATCGATATACGCCCAAAAGTTACGCCACCGACGCGACGCACTGATGCTTCGTGACATAAAGAGGTCAAAGGTTGCGGATTATGTTATCTCGCTTCCTATGGTGAAACGTGAAAAACACCTATTGAAAAAGTTGAGGAACTCCTATATGTATGTTTAATACCTATAAAAAATATTTGACGTAAGTACGCCTAACCGTTCGCGAGATATGAAGCTGAATATGTATAAAAATGCAGAAATAGCCAAATTCGAGTATGCAACGTGCATCGCCGCATTTTTCTGTCTTCTTACTACTCAAACGGCAATGACACCCATGTAATGATGTTTTTATAATCAAACACCCTTTCTAAAAAGCCCAATTTAGTTTTCGTTTACCTACCTGTTCTCGAGATATGAGACATGAAAGATAAGTTTTGGTAAAAAAATACTACATCTGTTTGAACGCTATTATCACTCACACTATTATGGCTCACACAAAAATGAAATCTAACTAAAGGGCCTTTTAGTTAGACAATTTCATGATCTAACTGCAATAACTTGTTTAATTTTTATGTAATGCATATAGAGCTAGATAATAGCGCTCAAACAGATGTTGTATTTTTTGACCAACTGTAAGTACTTTGGGTGATTCAAAACAATGAACATCGAAACACCGGGTGTTCCAAAAAAAAATTATAAAAAGCATGTTGAATTTTCTATGCTGGATGGGAACAGTAATTTCTTACCGTTTAGCATTTTGGAGAATGAGTTTAGCTACACTCACAAAACACAATTTTTTTTTAATCGGTTTACCAGTATAAAAGTTAACTTAACTAAAAAATCGGGTACGCCACTTTTTTTGGGGACTGAGTGCATATTGACTGGTAGCATATTAATGGTAGCATGACATATTAAATATATTTGTTATAATAAAAATCCGCATATTTAAACAGGTGTTTTAAGGATTGCCCGCATCTCCCCAACCCGCGCTCTTCCAGCAAGTTTCTACCGCGCGGTGTCGACATTGTTAACGTGATAACATTTTTACATGCCATGGTTTTATGACAGTCGAAAAGCGGACCCTTTACGCTCTTATGACATTCGGTATGTGACGAGGCAGTTCGATGTGATTTTTTAATATGTCTGAAACTAATTGAGTTTATCCGCCTGGACAATTTTGTAAAGTGTATGGTTTTACTAATGAGTAATTAAGGTCTAACTGCAGTAACAGTATTACCTGTTTAGGTAAGAGCTGCTAACTATTGCATACACAAAAAAACGTATGAATCCTATTTCGATAAGCCTACTGTCTAATGGAGTATGCGAGATAAAGCCTGCCACACGAGAGTTGAATGATGTCGTTCTCGATTAATAAATTAAATACATATGTCAATATTTTATATTTGTACTCTAGTTACACAAATATGCCAAATTTCCATTATGCTCTGAGCTCGACAGAAGCTTCTGTTGCATTCGTGATCTTATTATCCGTTGTCATCGTGCTTGAGCGTGGCATCAGGGGGGTATAATGTATTAACTGCTGTGCTAGATTTTACCATAATTTGCTTGAATATGCCGTGCATAGTTAGGCGTTTATCTAAAACTAGGCATTTAGCGTGGGGTGTCTCTCTAATTTTAACATTGTTTATGTTTGTAAGTCATCTAATTGTTGTTGAAATTTACTAGCTCCGTTTTTTCCGGGTTAATTTTGATCTTCCATGTGTTATAATATGGTATTAATTTAGTTAGATAGATTTTCAATTGGGCGTTCGCCACTTCGAAACTGAAGCTGATGGCCGTGTCGTCGGCGTAGGTGATCATTTTTGTTTGGTGAAACAGAGGGATGTCGGAGGTGTAAAATGTATATAATTTGGGGGCGAGGACAGTTCCTTGAGGGACTCCGGCTGTTTGGGGGTGGTTTGGGGATAAGGTGTTTTTGACTAGGACTTGTAATGGACTAGGACTTGGAAGGAGGTGGGTGATGTGGGGTGGGAATTTTAGTCTATTTTAACTTGGTGATCAAGCCCTCCTGCCGGACAGTGTCGAACGCCTTCGCCATATCCAGCAGGAGTAGCGTGGTATTCTTTGATTTATTATAGTTTCTGGTTGCCTCGCCGAAGACTTTAGCGGCTGCCATTCGGACCACCCTTTCGGACACCCAGTTGGTGATTAGGTGTTATGTTCATTTTACTGTCTACTTTTTCAAGTCTTCGCAGGATGATTTTTTCAGCGAGTTTTTAGAGAGTAGGAAGCAGGGAGATGGGACGGTACAATTCGGGTTTTTTTGGATTTTTATTAGGTTTCAGGTTGGGATTATTATGGCTGTTTCCAGCCCTGTGGGTAATGTTATTGTACAACATCGCATTGATTACGTAAGTCAATTGCGTAACCGTCTTCCTCGGCAGGTGTTTTAGTAGAATGTTCTCGATTTGATCACAACCCGGTGCTTTGTTATTGGGAAGAGTTTTTATTAGGTATATCCGACACATCTTTTGGGTTTGTTAAGTACTTTAGGATCTCATTTTTGTTTACAGTTGTTGTATTGATATTTGTAAATTCGTTTGCGATATCCTGCTGTATTTGTGTGTTATTTATATTGTTAATTGTGTATGTTTGTTCAGACGTACTTGCTAGCATATCGGCTTTTTCCTCATTAGTAATAGCCGATATGTTGTTATAGTTAAGGGTAGGAATTTCCGTTGTGTTCTTCTTGAGGGTTTTTGTACTTCTCCATAAAGAGTTATTTTTGTATGTAACTGCAATGAGCTTGCCGTTCTATATTTTATTTGTGAATTTTTTTTTCTCTATTCTTATTTCCGGTTGAAGGGTTTTGTACCTAGCTTTGTGGGGGTCAGCCCTACCTACGGCTTTGCCACATTTTCCTAAGCTTGTTTTTATCTTTTATTTTTTCCTGTATATGTGAGGGTCTTTCATCTAGCTTATTTTGGATTTTGGTTTTTCTTGTCGATTTTATTTCGTGAGTATTGGATGTTTTCTATTATAATTTCAAGGTCTTTTTCTATGCCTGCATTATTAATTTTGTTGTGTATTATTAATGTTTTTGAGTTTGGTATTTCTATATAGTTGCTAATTGGCATTTTTATATTGATAGACTATTTTATGGTTTTCCTCCCTTCTTTGACCGGGAATACTAATTTGCACCGGGTTATGACCGCTATTCAACTCTGCCGGGCCGACATGGTTAGCGGTACACTTACACCCTTAATCAATGCGATGTCAATAGTGGTTCATCTACAAGTATTTTAAGTTAATTATTGTCAAATGAACGTCGTCTACTTTTGATATAAGATGGCTATGATATAAGGCTCCGGTAGACGTCATGTTGCTAAATGTAACATACGGCAATATGTAGTATGCTACACGTGTTTCTAGTGCTCTAGTGTTTCGTGTTTTGTAGATATGCGAATATACCACAACCTTTTAATAATGTTGCACGAGCAACTTGTCACCCAGCTTCGCATGCGCTTTGTAGAACATGGGTGTATCATGCTTCTATAATATAATCAATTCAATCGAAACGACTTCAGTTTGCAGCATCATATCTTTACAAATGCGGTGCGGCGGCTGCATACTTGGTAAGAGTTTTGAATTTAAAAAAAGGAGAAAGCTAACGTGGTGGACGAATAATTATATATTTGTGGTATGCGTTTTCGTTCCCGATGGAAATCTGAATGCAAATTCTTGATTTTATTTGTCACCTCAAGCGCATTGCATTCGTATTTACTCGCTATCTACTTCAATTTATCATTTTCAAGTCTGTTGTCCAATCAGCAATTATATCATTCCACGATTCCGGAGAATTATGATAATCTTCAATAAATAATGTAGTTTTCTCAATATTCCATTCCATGTCGCACCGAACCGCTGATTGTTGGATAATGGCGAGATCGTCATGCTGTATCTTGTCGAAAAGTGACGAATGCGTCTAGACAACAACGCTAAACATGTGGCATGCGGCAAATATACATGCTAAATGTCGGCTCATGTTGCTTCAATTAAAAGACTGCTCTGGCATGCCGCATGCGTCATTGTAGCATGTCGCATGCTACATGTTACCTAACTGTTGCCTAAAGTTGTAGCGCCAGAACTCGATTGAAACCGTAATCTAAATGAGCGAATAAAATTTATAATTTGAATGTGAAGTAAAATGTAGGTATAGATTGTTTATTCATTTTCAGATAAAATGGTACACAGGTACAAAAGAAAACTAAATAATATTTTTAAACAAAAAAAATATTTTTTTGTAAACCGCGTTTTGGATATGTTTTGTAATATACATTGCCGGTATAATTTCCCTTTGTCTATAATTAATTTCACTTTGCCCGCAACATGGTGGACAAAATGAAATTTGCTTATCTGTAGGTTTATTTTTTTTTAAAAGTGTTATTACATTCCCGATTTCCACTTATACCTGAATAATTTAGCTATCAAGTGCGCGTAAGTTGAATTTTCTACACATAACAAGACATGCCCAAAAATTAACTATGCCGCTTTAGTAAGGCCCAGCCTATAATTTTGATTTTACGGGTTTTTGATAGATAGGGCTACAAAAATAAACAAAATAACTTAAAAAAATCAGTACTTTCAAGTTCCTCGCGAATTATGATTACCTAATGTTTCAATCGCTGTTCTGTGAGCGATATTGTTAATAAGTAAGTATATAGTTATATATCTTAATGCATCTCTTATATTTCTCATATGAATTATTTATATGCTATACTATAAATTCATTTTTAACTATTTAGGAGTACAGTGCGCGACACTTGATTACTCTCACCTAGTAATTTGGTCTAATTTTCTTTAATGGTCAAAATTTTGATTAGTAAGCTACATATAGCATTAAATTAAACATTTTAACAATATTTGTTCTACATTTTGTTTAATACTTTCAAATTCTACAATTGTGGAAATTTTTTAAAGCAAATATTGCAATTTATAATGCGACACTTGGTTACTCTCATGAACTTTGTAAGATCCTAGATGGCTAGGTACGTATAAAAAACAAAAGCATGTCACTTGTCAGGGGATTGACAATAATTAATAATAATTTGCACGTGGTAAAAGTGTATGGACAGAACTTTGTCTTTGGAAGAAAGAGGACGTATTCAAGCTTTTCAACAGGAGAATTAATCAAATCGAGAAATTACAAGAAATATCGCACGAAGCCCATGGGTAATCAATGCTTATTTAAAAGACAACGAAAACTATGGCAATAATCGACAAGGATGCACTTCAACTGCAACAACCCCAAAGGAACGTCGTGTAATTCTTCGAATTGCATCCAATTCTTCGTCTACAGCTAGGCAAATTAGGGATCGCAGTGGAAGTAATGCGTCCGTTCGAACCATTCAAAGGGTACTAAAGAAGTGTCCAAACTTAAGAAGAAGCAAACCACGCAAGAAACTTTTACTTCGCACGTCATATGCAATCACGTTTAGAATTTTCACGTACCTAATCATCTTAACTGGACAGAGGAGTGGAAGAGAGTCGTTTTCAGCGATGAAAAAAAGTTTAACCTAGATGGCCCTGATCGCTTCCAATATTACTTTCATGACGTTAGGATGGAAGAAAAAGTTTTGGCACGCCGCGCCGCGCCGTCACAGCCGGACAGGATCGGTAATGATTTGGGCGGCGATTTCTAATCAAGGGAGAGTTGGAATAGAGTCTCTAGAAGGTCGGCAAGCTGCTCAAAAGTATTTGGAGTTGCTTGAAAGGCAGGTTAATAACATAGCAGTTTTATTTCCGAATCAAAAAGGGATATTTCAACAAGACAATGCTATTTACACCGCCCAAATGTGGTTGACTGCTAATAATGTTCCAGTTTTAGAATGGCCAGCTATTTCCCCTGACTTAAATATCATAGAAAACTCATGGGGTTGGTTGGTCAAACTCGTTTATACAGAAGGAAGACAGTTTAGCAACAAAGAAGAACTAATGGCTGGCATTAGAGCCGCCTGGGAGGCAGTCCCAATGAACCTTATAGAAAATTTATTTAATTCATTGCCTCGTCGAATGTTAGCAGTCATTGAGAAGCAGGGAAAGCATACTAAATATTAAAATTAGGAACTAGATTTAAATGAAATTTTTTAGCTTTATTTTAAAAGTGTCAAGTAATCAAGTGTCGCTTATTACAATATTTGCTTTAAAAAAATTCCACAATTATTGTAGAATTTGAAAGTATTAAACAAAATGTTGAACAAATATTGTTGAAATGTTTACTTTAATGCTATACGTAGCTTACTAATCAAAATATTGTCCATTAAATAAAATCAGACCAAATTACTAGGTGAGAGTAATAAAGTGTCTAACTGTATATACGATCGTTAAGTGAAAGAATAATAGCCCGATTTTCACATTGCCCGATACGATATCGTTTTATCGTTACCGTCAGACGACACGATATCGGGGCACGCAAAATGTATGGAAACATGGCACGTTTTCACAGTCTCCGGTAACGGCAACGACATCGTCCACGGTACACGACATACCGTGGGATGCAGCGCTCCCCGTTAGCTGTCGGACGACAATCTGTTTATTTACTGATGTATGAACACGTAAACAGTAGCAAAGTACCTACAATTGTAAAAAAAGTGTTTTGCATTATACAAATATGGCATTTAAATACGCTGTTGTATGTTTTGAGCAGGTTCATTTTGTTAATTCTCATATGTCGGATGTCGTTACTGTCCAACGACAACGATATAGTAGGTATCGTGCAATGTGAAAACGATGTTAGACATTCACTTCGCGCGACGATGAATACCAAGATGATGTTTTGTATACCAGCGTTGATAACAGTCAATATCAATATATGAACTGTTATTTGATCACTTTTTGTTATAATAGGTACTCATAAATGTATATGCCGTTGAGACGAATAGGCACATAAATAATTTAGCAATCAGTTTAAAGATAAACAATACGTGCCAATATAATAAAATTCCTTCTGTTGGTGATAATATGATAAAGTTACTGTTCAAATCAGTTCTGTAATGTCGTACCTAACCTACTACCTATATGTCTATAGTTTAGTTTTATGGTCACAATAAGAGTGCGGTTAGATTGTTAAGAAATCATGCTTAATGACTTAATATTAATTATTTAATTATTATTACTTACTCAAAGTGTTGTGCATCCTTGAGAGAAATGTGAAGTTGCTACAAAAGTAGTATGTTTAAAGTGACCCTACCGGTATATTTCACAAATGAAAAACTAAATAGAATGCATCAATACCTATTGCAGAACACTATGTAGGTTCGCGGACGAATTACGGCTTTTGATTTATTCGCGATTTTGTGAATTTAATGAACCCTGATCCAAGTAGGTAGTAGGTAGTAAGTTTTTTATTTATTTATTTATTTATTTATTTTTTTAATTTTAAGCTATGAATTAATACGCCTAAAATTGTAAAATTAAGATTTATTGCTTAAAAAATTATACGGTGACTGTATAGTAAAATTAAAAGTTTCAATATCTGCACCAGTATTAAAAAAATATCTGTGACAATCCTTGGCATTCTGCGCGTGCCATAAAGTATATTTTATGCCCGCGTGGGTCTTTAAGACACTAAAAAACGGTTTTATTAAAATTTGTTTATTTTAACAAATACAGCATTTGCAACAATATAGTTATTTGTGTAAGAAGTCGCCCGAGGGCCGCCGAAAGACACCCGCACGTGTCACACACACACACACACACACACACACACACACACACACACACACACACACACACACACACACACACACACACACACACACACACACACACACACTCCATCTCCACTATTATTAAGTAGTGGTGTCTCAATATCCCGTGATGCTAATTTAATTGAGTAAACTCGGTTTTGTTGTGAAAAACATATTTGTAAAGAGCCACGCATTTTCTCCCTACAACAACCGGCTGAGGCCATCAGAGGCGTGCTGTAGGGAAGAAACTCAACAAATGCGCAATTAAATTTAATAACAAAATGTTTGGTAATTAACACGAAATTACGTATGTTTTAGTAACTATTTACCTTTGTAATATCATTGTATAATAGAAGATTGGTTTAAACATATCAGAAGGACCCTAATAGACCGGGAGGTGTATTAGGGCACGTGTATAGCCGTACTGAGATACGGTACGCCTTAAATACGTCAGTATTCTAATATTTATTGCTGGCTCAAACTCATGTATCACATACTATCGGTTCAAACAATGGGCTTTTTCACTGAATTTTTTTATTGCTTTAGGTATGAGATAGTGTTTTATAAACCGCCCCCCTCTTATTTTTTTATTTTCTTTTTGGAGCACGATTTCTATCGAAAAAAAAAGTGCACAAATAAAGCGCGCGCTTATATGTGACGTCAAGTATCCTTCCTTAGTGACGTCACAGAGATTACGACCTTGAACATGACACAACGATGTATTAATACTATAATCCAAAGTTGATTACCTATTTTTTGACAGTGAACGCTGAAATTGACTTTGTTGTTGTTGACACTTGACATCTACTGATAAATAATCAAAATTCGACATGTAAAACTCGCCCACCTCACTAAAATCAGCTTACTGCAGATTTTATGCACTTCATTTAGAAAATTCTGGTTCCATTTTCTTACAATAGTGTACAGAAACAAAGCAAAACACAATTCGTAGAGAACGCAGAAAACATAACCACACAACTAAGTGTAAACAACTACGGCTGTGGGCCGAGTTATTTAGGCTTCTGACAAATAAGGCTGCCAACTTAAATCCAGGCTGTGTGACGTAACTCAGTCTCAAGGTCAAATGATTGTTCAAATTGCTATAATAAATATTTATTTTTTTATTAAACACTGTGAGATTTATATTCGAAACAAAGTTGTACGATGTTAATATCTATGAGTTAGCTTTCAAATAAACATATTTGTTTTGTGATTTAAGAATCGTGAAAAGGCCCATTATTATTATTTTCATCAGTTTTCAGCAATATTCTTGTTGCAGATTACGTATACAATCCTAAGGAAGCGAGAATACGAAAGGCAATGCGAGAGGCCACGCGGGATCGTTCGATCGGGGCTTCACCGATGCTTCCTAGACCGAGTGCGCGCAGGGCAGCGTCCCACGGCTGGGTGACAGCGCACGAGGAGCAGCTCATGATGGTAAGTGACCAGAAAATTCTTACTTGTAGAAAGTTGTATGATTGCGATCTTGATGTGATTGCTTAGTAACCATAACCAATAGGAAACTTTTAAGTGGTTAGCTATGGTAAGAAGCCGCGCACTGAATTGCCTTTTATTCCATCATAGTGGCATAGAGAACATTCATTTATTTATACTTGTATATTTGAAAGTATTTTCTCGGGATTGTCGGTCATACTAAATTAAAATATTTTATTATCCTACGTATATTTCGGTATATTTATGGATATCGCTATCGCTTATCATTTATCGCTATACAATACAGTTATTATATAGTTACGAAATTATTTTTTAATATTTCACCTGTCTCATGATATGTAATTGAATTTTAACTGTGTAATTGAATAAGGAACTAATTCGTTTAAGATATTTTCTTGTTTCATATATATTCAATTGTACCTTAAAAATTATAAATCCACAGTGCTATTAAATTTAGGCTTGGATTTTTGAGAACGGAGTAAATTTGTCCACTTTTAAGTCTTTTAACTGTAAGGCAAAAACTATGCATTTTTAGTATATATATATATATATATATATATATATATATATATATATATATATATATATATATATATATATATATATATATATATATATATATATATATATATATATCGAATTATAAGTTATGCAATTTTTAAAGAACGAATCTTTAAAACAGTTATAAGAAATTTTGAACAAATATCTTTATCATTGTGTAGTGGTAGGTTTTTCTGGTTTTCCAGTGTCCGATCAACATATTAATGAAAATTGCATCGGCACAAAGGACACTATAGATAAATAGACACTTTATTCCGCTTTTTGATAAATTGGCATAATTTGGAAGTTTTTGAATGGTGGCCAAAAGTTGTGTAAGGGATGAAATTGTCTGTCGATTGTTTTTCACCACTGTTTATGGGCCCAATTAGCAGGAAAAATTGTTGACAGACATTTTCCCACATAATTCCGAAACTTAATTAGGTGGAAAAACATCAAATTTTGGAATTTTCCCAATTTTCAGTCGGCCAAAAAAAATTTGTTCCATCCATTTGCTCCATCTATCAAGCCGACGGCGACGGCGACGGAGGTTTACGGTATCTCGAAATTTTTAGCATTACAGCTCGTTGACTAATATGCTAAATATCTAAAGCTTTGAGTTACAGTTAAAACACTTAAAAGTGGACAAATTTACTCCATTCTCAAAAATCCAAACTTCAATTTAATAGAACTTTGTGATAAATTCATTTTCAAGGTACAATTGAAGATATGAAAAAATCAATAATTCCTTTTACCCCCTTTTTTTATACATAGTTAATAGAATAATAAAAAATAAATAAAAACATACAAAAGAGAAATCCAAGATACAACCAAAAAACATCAAATTAACGTCTATTTAGCCAATTCATTCCTCAAAAAGACCTTGTGATATAGCAGGAAGAAATACTCATTGTAAAAATACAGTGTCAGTAATAATTCCAACTCAATTGAACATATTATTACACTAAGATTTGTTTTTATAATTATTATACACATTAGATTATTGTAAGAAAAGATAATATAAAACTTGTGTAGAACATTGGCTGAACGAGGATTATTTTTTTATTTCATCAGGTACTTTACAAAAAATAATGAATTATTGATTAACACTGAAGTCACAAAGGCAACTTTTATATTTACAAATCACATTTATCTAATTACATACAAATATCTACATCTACGTTTATGTGGGTATTATCACTAAGTTCTAATGATCTTAAAAATAAATGCTATAGAGAAGAGCATCCAGTGAGTAGTGTGACATGATGCTTATCAAGCTGTGAAGAGTTGTTGTGTTTCGGGGAAATTAGAATAATTTGCGAATAACACGAAATGGAGCAAATTCCCGATGCCTGTTTTAAAGTTTGATGTGCCATCCATCAACAGTATTTGACAAGTGATCAAACGGAACTCTATAGATAATAAGAATACTTAAATACCCCGTTGAGGTATTAAGTTGATATCACTGTATTGTGCTTTGATAAGTTTGAGTAATTATGGGAAAAAATTCGAATTTTTAGTACTCTGTAATATAGTTATTTATAGTAGGGAAGGGGGGAACCCAACAGGATATTTTGGGATTTACTCAACCGCGGCATATTAACATATGGGGGATACCTTGCACCCTGTTGAGTACCGCCACCATATCTACGCCTTCTACATATAATCCGGTCAAGTTATCTGGAAAAATAGTGGTAGTAGGAAGGCCCTCATTGCGTGCAGTCTAGCAGCTTCCTCAGTTGGAGGAAGAGTAGCCAAGTCAAAAGTATTTTGTACTAAGAATTTGGTGATCAGTTTTAATCGTTTTTCATTCAGAGAAGAAAATTGAAGAAGCGATCCGGCATACAAAGCCGTAATTACTTTTCAAACTTCATCTTCCGCTCTATGAAAATAGCTGATGTTGAATCACATCCGCTGAATGCGTGAAGAAATAATATATTTGCTTTAACTTTGTTTGACATTTTGGAGTATGTCGAGGAATAGAAGGCGGTCACTGGCTTTCCTTTTCCAGGCTACATAAAAAACAACGAATCGCTATTAGGAGCTAACGCAGTAATAATTACCAAAGAACTATGTCTTCTCCTACCACAATCACACATTCGGAGCCGGAGCGTGTAGCGTTTTCTATAGTCCTCCCGACAATGGTTGTGTTGGCATCCTCTTGTTTGACAGCGATGTTTTCATCTGCAAATTTCACAATCAGCATTGAGATTATTCGTTTTTTGTTCACTTCATTCGAGAGAAATTTATCTTTTGACATTGTTTAAAACATTGTTTCGTCAAATTCAACGTTTGCTGCCATAAACTTGCTTCTTCTAAGGCGTTCTACAGATTCCTCTCTGTAGGGTCGTCTGGATAAGCGTCAAACACCGTGAATGATCGCGCCGTAAAGAATTTTTTGACTAATGTACCCTCTCAGGCACATCGCAAATATTCGGGAATACCTATACTCGTGATGTGTCTAGGGCCGGCTTTACGTATATCTCTTGCAGCAGCCGGTGCAATATAAACTCCTAATACGGAATAATTTCATATAATACTTTAAAATAAGGTTTATAAGGAAATAAGGTTTAAAAATCCAAAATATATTTCCGTCAAAAGTTGGAAAAATGGTTGCTTTTTAAACATGTATATCGTCGATACCACTTGACTTAATTTTGAATATGTGGTGTTCACTCGACGTAGAATTTTATGTACTTTGATTTATAAAAGAGCATTTTTTGCAAATGCATCATTTAGGAATTATTAGTGAAGAACTGAAAAAAGTCCAAAATTTCGAAGTTTTTGAGACACCCTGTATACAGCACAAGCAGAAAATTGATGCTCTAAAAGTTTGTACAAACCCTTTTTACATGGAAATAAAGAGATTAAAATTATTTCCAGCTTTCCGACAATTATTTTGCCTACACACTCTTTTTGGGCCAATCTACGTACGTTACGTCTACGTTAAAAAATGGGACAATCTACGTACCCCTGTGCACCCCGCCCATCTCCCAGGAGTGCGGCCTTTTAATATGTTTACCTTCTAACTAGTCTAAACAAAGGCGCAAAGTCAAAAATTCTATTCCTTCAATCCTCTCAATGCACAAAAGAGGGTATCCTCTTTGGTGCATTCATTGACTCGACTAATATGTAACAAGTGCGGAAAATTATATTCTTGTCCTCGCACTCGCACAAAATTGGCACTGCACTTTCCATGCAGCCGTGCGCGAAAGTCTATTTTCCGCACTAGTGCTTACAAAAATCGAAAAGCGCACGGTGGTTTGAAATAGGCGACTGCTCGCTTTCCTCCGCGTGCATAGGAAAGCTCCATTTTCTGCGATCTTGAGAAAAAAATAGTGTGTGTGACTGGTGCGGACGGCGTTCGCGACTCGTGAGCGTCTTGCACGAACCGATGGCATCTCGTTCTGCCGGAAGCTTCCAGCAGGACTCGGTGCCATCGGTTCGAGTGCGGCGCTCACTCGTCGCAATCGCCGTCTTTCCGCAATTGTTACACAAATAACTATTGCACTCGAGAAAAAGGTTGTACTAAATAATTGGAGCATACGTTAGAAATTAAACATGGGGCCAGTCAGACGTCGAGGGACGGACATTGTTGCCGCTCAATTTTAAATATTTACTGATAGACTCATTTGCGTCATTTCTTGCGTCATTTCAAAGAATGTACAATATACTGGATATGAATTCTGAATTTTCAAAGAATTATATTGTTTATGTATTTGACAAACACAAATTAATTGGATATAAGAATAATATATGAAACATAATGCATAAACCGAATATACTGGATTTGAATTTTGAATTTACAAAGAATTATATTGTTGACGTATTTAATAAACACTAAAAATGAAAATTACTCGCTGAATTACAGAACAAATATTTTTCTGCATTAAAAAATAATCAAGTTGATATCAAGAATGCCTATGCAATTCGAGCTTTTGCTTTGAAAATATGTTCACAAAATAAGAAAATTGCAAAAATAAGTTATTTCTGGTTTGGAATATTAATAAGCATAAAGGAAAACAATAACATGACAAAAAATTATTTCAGAAAATAATGAAATAGGTACATTGTACATTTTTTTATAATTAGTACGACGCTAATTGCAAGTGTGTTATGTCATTCTGGTAATGGAACTCTAATGTAACTGACTTGCTGATGGCTCATTTATGTACAAATATTCGCTATCTTGGAGTATTATGGATGTATTATTCTGTCATTTGTAACACCTGCTGGTAATTGTTCAAAAATATGATTTTGTTCATCCTTTGAAAGTCTCTTACTACGTAACTCAACATAATGTCCCACGTATTTCTGTGAACTTTACCATCACTTTCCCTATCAAATTACAATAAGATTAAAAATATTATAATATTCAAATATTAAGTACAATCCTTTGAAATTGTAACATTAATTATTGACGAATACAATCCACGATTACGAATACTGCCCCTCAGTCTTCATACTGCGCTTTTTAAATAAAGGGATAAATCCTAGAAATACATTTATGTTAAATCAAAATAAGGTCAATAATTCAAATAGCGCAACCTCTTCACTTCTGTTGCAATTATATAAAATGTAATCGTCACCATTTGGAAGTTGTTTTCAAACATGACAAGCATCATCCACGTCTCTGTTCGCCAGTGCTTTCCAAGCTATAAACTCTTCTAAATTCCTAAAATACAAAACTACTTGATTAATATGCACTTGATGATGATCACTAAAATATTTTAATAAACCGGTATCAAATGAGAACACTTGTTTATTTGGACACATGAGGGACATGTGTAATCGCTCCTTCTGTGTTGACTGTTCTACTTCAGGGTGGAAATCTCGAACACGTCTGTTTCTAGT
Organism: Tetropium fuscum; assembly: GCA_964058915.1. Lineage (NCBI taxonomy): Eukaryota > Metazoa > Arthropoda > Insecta > Coleoptera > Cerambycidae > Tetropium > Tetropium fuscum. The sequence goes on from CAXKVY010001496.1 coordinate 178,413, forward strand.
AGATGTACTTGAGAACTCTTTTCCCTACGAAATTATTAGTTAAATATTAGTTTAGAGTTAAAGAATTTTTGTGAACAAAATAACCAAGCAATATCCTAAAAAATTTAGAAACCGTTACATACCTAACTGTCTGCCTACATATTATCCGAGAAACACTCTTTAATCTGTGGAGTTGAGTAATACTGAAAATGTTTGTAAGAAAATAACAATAATACATGCTGTTTTGTACAATTTTCAATTACGTGAATATTGGCAATTTTGTATTGCCCGTTTACTTTGGAGTTGCCGTGGCATTGGAGTTTCAGTTTATTTCGCACGCGGTGGAAAACCAGAAGACTTCGAATTTAACGATTCTCGCCGAAATACATTCGGCTCGTCGGCTCTGATTGGCCCGCACGTTTGATTTTTTAACGTAGGTATGCTAATAATGGGGTATTTTCGCTCGATCGAAACAAAAATGGGCAATTGCATATTCAACAAGTACATTTTATTCCATAATTTTTGACATAAGAAGTAATGCGCAATATTCAGAAATACGTGTTTAATTGCAGCTTGAATTTCTATGACGTCATTAAGCGAAAATAGACAAATCACTAGATATATATGTTATATATGTATATATAAATACTAATATCAACAGCAATGGCCGACAGGAAGCAGTGAGGCGTCGCTGCCGTCAATTTATAGACAGAATGCCCTAAAAATCACTACATTTGCCGCACTATTTATACTTGCGCTTAGTGACGTCACATGATTTTATTTTTTATTTTACAGCTTCTTTTAGAGCTAAACAAAAAATAAAAAATACGGGCATTTTCCATTTACTTTCTGCTCCCATTTTTAAAAAAACTGCCAAAATACCCCATTAGCGAGTGTCGTAATCCCACGAATGCGGTGCTTTCTGAACTTTTCTACGACTACATCAAGTATAATACATCAAGTATAATACGAGGTTTTCTGTCTCGCCCTTGAAATTGAGGCAGACAGCTTGTGAAGTGAAAGCCGATTTACGTGTATGATACTCGTATTACTGGCGCATCCGCCCTAATTTAAAATTATTTATATTTCTTGTATTTAAAGGTGTTCTATACCAGCTGCATCATAATGTGAATAATAATGGATTTTATTGGAGGAACGGTTGAAAACATCTGTTGAGATAAAGTCTTGGTTGCATATTTTTGAAATATATTGTAGTCAAAACTCATCGCGTAGGGGTAGCACTTTTCGGCGGCGCGGCGTGTGGAATAAATATCAGCGAATTTCGAATTTACGAAAATAGCAAATTATTTTCAAAAATTTTATAGGAAATAATTATTTATTTTGTATCAGACAGAGTGTAAATATGGCCGTTTCGGCTCGTTACAAGTATGCAGCTGAATATATTCTGAATAATCTCAATAACCTCTTAGTGGAAGCTACCGACCAAACAGCTCAAAATATTAGGTATATACTGGATGCCGCCAATGAATATACAATTCGTCAAAATTTGATATTGGTAAACATACGAATTGATAAATGATTGAAAATAATGTAACTCCTATAGAAAAATGTTCTATATTTTCCTTAAAAAAAAAATTAAATATTACAAGGATATATATGTAAATGTTTCGTAAATTTGGAAATAAGTATATATATATATATATATATATATATATATATATATATATATATATATATATATATATATATATATATATATATATATATATATATATATATATATATATATATATATATATATATATATATATACATATATATATATATATATATATATATATATATATATATATATATATATATATATATATATATATATATATATATATATATATACAGGGTGAGTCAGTTTTTTGTAGACAAACTTTAACAGGGGATAGAACGCACGTTTTTAAAAAGAAAAGTGCCTATAAAGATATGGCCGATCTAGCTTCCTAAGGAAGATACAGGGTGTTAAAATTTAATTTTATTTACATTTATGTGTAATATTTTCTGAACGGAATGATATATTCACTAAATATTTTACACATATCTTAACCTGCATAGGATCAACATGTTGTATTGTTCCTGTCGAAAATACTATAGTGGATGTTACTTTTTTCGGGTACTTCGACTATTCTGCATAAAGGAACTTTTTTTTCGTACGCCACTAACATTATCTGATACATATTTCTAAAATAACGGCCCCTTAGTAACAATTTTGATCTCTTGTAATTTTGCTCTAACTATGACAGTTTTCGAGATATTGGCCGTTGTTTCTCTGACAGTGTAATGTCGTTATTATAATTTTTTTTTCTCGAATTTTCTTTATGACTTATAAACGAACGCTTAGATTTTTTCATGTTTGGGGGATAATGCCTATTAATTAAGGCGCATAAAACAAGCGGTAAGAATGTTCAAAAACTTGCACAGTGGCGGGGTGGAAGGGGTGCTCCACCCCTTTCGTAAACAGAACTTCTACGCCCAAGACTATGTAAAAAAAAATGTTATTTTCATTATCTACATACAGTTTAACAAAAATAATGTCCCTTCTTCTGTTTCGAAATTCCTGTGCGTTTCCTAGTTATTTTGATTTTTAGTGTTTGATGTGGTACTAAATTAAGTAATTTGTTAAGGATTCTAAAAAGCCGAAATCTCTTTATCTCTTTCCAAGTAATTACAATTACAAAAAAAAACATTTGATGAACATTGATGTTAATGTTTATGGAGATATAAACATTTTTGAATTTATAGCAATATTTAATTAACAATAATAATTGTGGAATAAATAACAATTGTTAGCAATAATGATTTATAAATAACAATTACAAGAATTAATAACAATAACACTAGTACCTACATACATAAAATTAGATACTTTGTTCAAAATGTAAACCGTTCTTCTCAATACACATTTCACTGCGACGTATCATAGAACGTCTTAAGTTAACTAAATGATGCACCCTTATTTCATTGCAAGCATCTCTAATGCGATTTTGAAGTTCCTCAAGTGTATTAACCGGAGTGGTATACACTATTTCCTTAATGAATCCCCACACAAAAAAGTCAAGTGGTGTTAAATCGGGGGATCTGGGAGGCCACGCCACTGGACCTCCACGACCTATCCACCTCCCTGGATAGTTATTGTTTAGCCAACTTCTTACATTTCTGCCATAATGGGCCGGGCACCCATCAAGTTTAATCCAAGACTGTCTTCTTAAATTCAAAGGAATGACTTCCCATATATTACCATGGTGTTCTTCTAAAAATTGTAGGAAATTTTCTGAATTTACACGTTGTGGCAAGAAATAAGGTCCAAACACGTGGTTGCCGTAAATTTCAATCCAGACATTTGTACTAAATTCATGTTGAAAACTTCGTGGTCGAATGGCATGTGGGTTTTCATGTGCCCATACATGCAGATTGTGAAAATTTACTATACCACGACGAGTAAAACAAGATTCATCAGTCCACAGTATATTGGATAAGAAATCCCTATTATTTTGAATGGAGTTAAGAACCCACCTACAATAAGTAAGTCTTCGTTCAGCGTCACCTGGACATAAACCTTGAACAGGTTGAAAATGATATGGGCGTCTGTGATCCCGTTTTAAAACCCGGGAAATTTTACTTTGGGAAATACCAAGAGCAATAGCAGCACGTCGAGTACTTGTCGTTGGGTTCCTATTAAATTCCCGCAATATACGGTCTCTATCTCGTCCACGGTTGTTCTGTCGGCCCCCGGGTACATTTGTCAAACCCTGGTTAACAAATCGACGGTGGATACTCACAAAAACGGAATGATGAGGTTGTCGTCTATTTTGAAATCTTCTTCGATACTCCCTTATAGCTGCGTATCTTGAATTCCCATTTGCGAACCCATAAATAAAATGAATGTCGGCTTGTTCGCTATTTGTAAATGTAAACGGCATGTTACACTAATTCAAATCTGGCAAATCACATAAAATAACTTTTTAATCTTAAAAATAATAATTAATAACAGTGAAAATATTCAAGATGAAGCAAAATTGTTTGTAGATAAACTTGAAATACGTCAAACTGTCGTTTCAAAATATGACATAATGCTTACTTGTTTTCCAAGGAGTATAATATTTTGTTGCAATTATTACGTACAGTTACAAATACGCTAGTTTTAAATGGAAATTATTTAGCAAACAACAACAAAAATTGAAACAGAAATTGGTACATGCACAAGTTTAATAAAACTTAAAGGAAATTTTTAAGACTTTTGGCAACTGCACAATAATCTATTGTATTGTAAGTACATTTGTAATTTAACAGATTTCAACATATAAAAGTATTGTATTTGAGTAAGGCTTGATATAACAAATATTTATTTTGACTACATTGGAAAAAGATAAAGAATAAGAGATTTCGGCTTTTTAGAATCCTTAACACACCATATTTAGGTAGGTTTCGTTGAAAGAATTAAATATTTAGCCGATAATTATTATTGCTAATAAATAAATTACTTAATTTAGTACCACATCAAACACTAAAAATCAAAATAACTAGGAACCGCACAGGAATTTCGAAACAGAAGAAGGGACATTATTTTTGTTAAACTGTATGTAGATAATGAAAATGACAGTTTTTTTAAAATAGCCTTTGGCGTAGAAGTTCTGTTTACGAAAGGGGTGGAGCACCCCTTCCACCCCGCCACTGTGCAAGTTTTTGAACATTCTTACCGCTTGTTTTATGCGCCTTAATTAATAGGCATTATCCCCCAAACATGAAAAAATCTAAGCGTTCGTTTATAAGTCATAAAGAAAATTCGAGAAAAAAAAATTATAATAACGACATTACACTGTCAGAGAAACAACGGCCAATATCTCGAGAACTGTCATAGTTAGAGCAAAATTACAAGAGATCAAAATTGTTACTAAGGGGCCGTTATTTTAGAAATATGTATCAGATAATGTCAGTGGCGTACGAAAAAAAAGTTCCATTATGCAGAATATCCGAAGTACCCGAAAAAAGTAACATCCACTATAGTATTTTCGACAGGAACAATACAACATGTTGATCCTATGCAGGTTAAGATATGTGTAAAATATTTAGTGAATATATCATTCCGTTCAGAAAATATTACACATTAATGTAAAAAAAAATGAAACTTTAACACCTTGTATCTTCCTTAGGAAGCTAGATCGGCCATATATTTATAGGCACTTTTCTTTTTAAAAACGTGCGTTCTATCCCCTGTTAAAGTTTGTCTACAAAAAACTGACTCACCCTGTATATATATAAAATATACAAAATATTACTGTTGTTAAATAGTATTAGTAGGACGAGCCGAAGGCGAGGTTCACAAGTCGAATGAATGTGAAAAGATATTTTCAAACACACTGTTTACACTGTTTTTCTACGATTGAAAAATAAAACAAACAATTTTCTGGAATTGCGGCAGAATCAAACATTTTGAATAAACTTTGTTAAATACAACGCTTCACTTCACGGGTTTGAATACTTTACAAATGTTTAGTTGTGAAACAAGTCGGTTACTATGAAACTGAAGTCTACCAAAAAAAATTCAAATTACCTGTCAGTTCTGTTTTTGGTAGGACTGTGTGAAAAACATGACATACGGTGTTTGCGGATTTTTGCACACATAATGTGAAAATAGTTAATAGTTTGTGTAACAAGTGCGGAAAGACGGCGACTGCCACGAGTGCGCGCCGATGGCACCTAGGGTGCTTCCGGCAGGACTAGGTGCCATCGGTTCCCGCAAGACGCTCACGAGTCGCGATCGCCGCGCCGTCCGCACATCACACAATCTATTTTTTGAGTTGTAGCTGGAGTTCAATTTTTTTTTAGAAGAGCTATCATGAAGGAATTATGAGGCCGCAGGCTGGGGGTGGAGGGTAATTGGGAGAGAGGGGAGAAGAGGAAAACGAAATTTTTTAAATTCCCATTCTTCTCTGAATATTTACCGATCTTAAAAATTCAAACGGCGTTTTCTTCATTTCTTCATACACTATACGATGGCATTAGCGAATATTTTTTTGTTGCGTCCAAACGCCTAGCGAGCAAAAAAAAACGATTTGCCTGTTTTTTCAAATGGTGTTTCCGATATGAGGGAAGGGGGTAGGGGATATAATTTTTTTACCAATCGACTGATTTTTTTCGACCTATGATTATAGCCCAATTAGATCCAAATCGGATGATTAGGAGGTGATCCAGGGGACTTCAAAGTTTTTTTTATGCGGAACGGAGAGGAGTGGGCCCCACTCCTTTCTCCTCGGGTCGGCCTCAAAATCCAGGGGAAAGATTTTCTTTTTTAATTTTCCATTTTTCATTATATTAAAGTTTACAGAACACGTATACTACATAGTTGTGCATTCAATGAATTTCATATATGATTTTTTTCCAAGTAGTCGTAGATAAAATATTTTTATAGAACAAAGAGTTTACTATTAAGTTATACCATTTTTACTAATGATATATTATCTATTAATTTCATATTATGTAACTTTCGTATTTACATGGTTTTTGGTCCGCAAAAGTCGCGCTTTATCAGTAAAAATAGTAAATTTAAAGCTTGCACGGTGTTTAGTACAGATAATACTATCCTATCGATTTTATGTAAAACAAAACCACAAAATGGAGAACAAAATGCGTGACACTGTACTTATACGTGTGCAGACGAATCATCTTAATAAGCGGAAAATTAAAATATGGTATAATAGATTATCTTTTCAAAATTGCTACACTAAATCTAATTTAAATTGTAAATAAATAATATCTTGGATTCGAGGCTAAAAACGACATGAACGTTAGACATGTTAATAATAAATAATGTCAATAATAGTAAATTTTATATAACGCTAAGAATCCAAGTGAAAAGTAATTATTAGTTATAACATTATGAATAAAATAAACTATTGTCTTATGGTGTTAAAATACAAAAGTACCTTTTGTTTTTGTATACAAATAAAAAAATGTTGAATATCAGAGCTTTGTTAATATTTATCCGATGTCAAAAAATTGATATTAAAAATTGATATTACAACTTAGCTCTTTCTCTCAAAATGTTGCCGTAACATTTTTTGGTAAAGTTTCTTCTATGTAGACTATTAATGATTAAAGAAAGAAAGAGTCTAATTTAAAAAAAATGCGGATTTTTTTATATTTCTGCATGGCAGATTTTTTAGGATTTCTAGTCAGGGAGGGACAAAATATAATGGCGAAGAAATCAGCTTGTTACAAATTTGTTCCGGGTTTGGTCCAAATTTAATTCAAATTTACTGAAGTAAAAGTGCAGTTAATTAATCGGGTGAAAACGGGATTTAGAATATGGAAACTAAATCCAGTCTATAACATATAGTCTAGCTAAGTAAAATGTAGAAAATCTTTCTCAAAATATTAATTCCCAGTGCCCACAAGTACGGATCAAACGCAAAACTTAACTGGGTAGAAATTCTTTTTCTACACAAATTTCTACACAAGTTACTTAACAGTAACTTGTGTAGAAATTCCTTATTTTATAACACACTGAACAGAAGTGGAAAATTGCGCCCGGAACTTGGAAAATGTCAAGTAACTATTTGTACTTTTAAGCGGAGGCTCGTACGGCGCAACACAGGCAACATTACGTACAGCAACTTATGAAGAAATACTAAAGTTTCTGGAGTGTTAATATGCCAGAGATGGTGCAACTTTATGGCAAATTAGATTGCGATCGGAACAAAAATTACAACCTATTGAATACTTGGCCGATTTGATTACACCTACAGGATGTTATTTAATGACGTTCTAATATTTCAGGTTGTGATTCCTTAGATCATTTTATAAGGAAAAGTATAGTTTATAACATCGAAATATGAGACATAAATAATTTTCAAAGGATACCCACAATTGCCGCAATGAGAGATCGGAGCAGTATAACTTTTCTTACAGCAAGCTAAAATCGTCACTATAAAGGCGGTTTCATTCAACAAGTTGTTATGTTTTGATAGAATACTAATAACTAATCAATTTTAACACAAAATCCATCAAAATAAAACACTAAATTAAAGAATAACTGTATTGCTTCTATTTCAAGAATTATTGTTGACCACTTTAGCACAAAATGTTCGATGGTATTAGGCAATTTAGGCATCCAATAAATGACAATGATGCCGATGTGACACGGCCGAGGAACGTGTAAAATGGATCCGTAATATTTGAATGGGAAACATTCTTATTCTGCATCACATTCACCATCCAATTGTTTTATGATATGACGAAAGATATATAGTGTGATCAATATTTTGCATGATAATGTCATATTAAGGGCGATGTATATAAAATCATTTGTTTTTCTTAAAATTCCTCGGTTATAATTGACAACGCTGTTAAAAATGCGGTAGCATGTGTGATCGATATAATGAGGGTTTTTTGCTCGAGTTTTTATGTCTCATATTTCGATGTTACAAACTATATATATGAACATATGTCCGCAGCGACTTAATTTTTTTTTGCGGCAGGGTGCTGAATTTTATCTCCCCACCAGTGGCGACCCTGCAAACATGTCCGCTGATATTTTTATCAAAAAATGCCGCTACTGACATATTTCCACATGGTTAAATTTTCCTGCTTAGCCTGGTCAATTCTGTATGAAAATGATTTTTTTGTATTTTTCTTGGCAGATCTTGATTCAGTTCAGTGATTCAGATCAGTTCTTGATTAAGGTAATGAAAGGCAAATAAATATGTTAAATACGTTACATATTATACTTTTTTCTGAGAGCCTACTCTCAGAAAAACTTGAGCTTTAAATTATATTTTTTAATGATTGTTTCTAAAATAAAAAAAATGTTTAGGACATTAAATGCAAATTAAAACTTAACTAATATTTATTATTAACATTGATAATAATAAATATTATTTTATAAACATTATTGAAAATGGGAAAGATATGTTTTCAGGCACGCCACTGGTGGGGCTATAACATATTGTTTTACAGAAATATGTGGTATACTATCCTATTAACATATAAGAAATTAAATTAATGTCTAAAATAGGTAGTTACTGTCTATCAAAAACAAAAATATTTAAAAAAATTCAATACTGTAGCAAAAAAATTAAACCGTTGCGGACATAATATATTATTAAAGTTGACTTTTCTTCATAAGATGACGTAAGAAATTACACCCTGAAGTATTAGTACGCCATTAAGGAACATCCTGTATGTATTTAATACTTTCCATTTATTACTTGCACATTTCCGAACTATATTTAGTTTGGTTTGGTAACTTCTTCATTATTTATTCATTTGGACCTTTTCATTGCAAAATAAGTCTTCTAAGAGAAGGTTGAATTATATCTTGAAATGGATATGCGGGCTGATCCAAATTTAGTGCGCACCATTGCTGGCATTCTTATTATTAAATATACAGCGTTAGTAATCGCTAATTAAGATAAAGGAAACAAAACACAATTGAGCAACTCGTTTTATTTTTTTAAATTATTTTTTTATGAAATAGATACGTTAAATATTATATTTTTTTCTGATAATACTATAAGTAAATTATATTTTGATGATTATTTCTAAAATAAAAAATGTTTAGGACATATAATGGTAAAGTATATTATTCAACAAGCAATTAATGAAGGTCATTATTATGCAGAGTGACGTTAATGCGAGTGGCGCAAATCGCCGAGTTAACAATGGGCCTTAATTGCAAGTTAAATACTGTGATTTTTCCACAATCATTTTACGTTTTTATCTTGATCTAGTTGTTTTTCACTTATGAATACGTTTTTGGGAAAAATGCCACAAAAATATTTAAGAAACATCACAAAAAAATTAAAGTAATTAATCAGGTGACCGTGGATTCTATTGACAGGGCCATTTTTTCCTATTCATCTGTCATTAAAATTTATACTCAGAACATGAGGACGCATCATCATACGTAATTATGAGCAGGTGCTTCATCCTGCTGAAAATATAAATTCCGCTTACTTTCAAGATCAAGTTTCATCTAAGAAAGGATCTAAGAAGTATAGAATTTAATTCTAAACTCTACTAAAACTTCTATTATATTTCAGTAGTCAGTGAGTCCTCATTAAGGAAAAGTCCCATAATTCTTGAGACAGTTAAAGCCCAGTAAACATTGAAACTAAAGCGAATTAGAGGCACTTTTGGACGAACTTGCATGGGACTTTCTCTTGACCAATAATGCTGTTTTTTTTCTATTATGCATTCCCGAATTTGAAAAGTGACTTTGAAGTGAATTTGAAAAGTATTTCGAACATTATTTGAATTTTGTCTACAGTAATTAATATACTAGTGGCAAACAACAAGTCTTCTTTCCTGTTTACCAAGTAATAACGCTTGAACGGGTCGATATTTATGAGGAACAAACTTGTACTTCTTTAATATCCTATGAACAGTGTCATAAGATAAATTAGAGTCCAATACCTCATGTATAGAATTCTCATAGCAAGCCTCAAAATATCCAATAACTGCAATCTAATTTTCCAGTTCTTTTATCCGCCTCCTATATAAGTAAAAACTGTCACATTACATCGAAATTTTATGTAGATTTAAAAAATATCGGCGACCCGGTTAAATGCGTTGTCGAAATGTGTGTGCATAGTTTTCTTCTGCTCTCAAGGAGAATTATCGATATACATTCTAATATATCATATTTTTCGAAATGGGAGAAAACCATACATATTCTCTATTCACTCAACTAGCACAGTTGACAAATATCATTATTTAAAAACTAAGCATTTTCGAAAGAAATTGTAATGTTTGTTTACATGGCCTTCTAAATCGTGATTGTTTTACAACAATTATTGTTGCTTATTCTCACTCAATCGAAAGATCCACGTAGCTAAAGATCCACGTAGTTATTTTACCTTTGGTGGCCGCGATGTTTTCAAAGCCAACTTTAATTTCACGGCACATATTTATAGGTTGCCTTTATAAGCTTCATAAGTTCATTATTTTTCACTTTGCGAAAAAAAAATCATTACAACTGTTTATGTTCTAAAGCTCCCCCAGACAAAAATATAACATACAGGGTATCCCATTAAAAAATGTAATTTGGCTCAGGTATGTAGGTAAAACGCGATACTCAATTGTTTTTGTTTTTTATCTTAATCAGCTTTAAAAATGCCCTAATTTTCTATTTTCATCGATTTTGTAACTCTAGTAGTAATAGAGTTAGCAATGGTGCGCATTTAATTTAGATCATCCTGTATATTAAGACCTAGTTTTCAGGATTTAAAATAAAATGTATTTTTGAAATCGTGTGACCAGACTTTTCTAATTGTATTCAGTATGCACTACGGTATGGAAGATAAGCAATTCTTTATCCTAACTTCATAACTGCCAATATTTTTAAAAAATCATTTTATGAACACTTTTTAGACGTTGGGTTATGGAATGAAGACGTAGTACATTTGCTATGGCGACATATGTTTTTCTTCATTACAATTTTTGACAAGTATAGTGAATATCTAATATAAATTATATCAAATGCACTTAAAATTAGACTTGTTAATGTATTTGAGTGTACATCACTCACAGTACATCAAAACTCATCAAGTTGTTCCTTAACATTCTTAATAGTAAATAGCTGACAAAAATATAGGTCATATTGGTCGGATTCCCGTCCCGTATAAATCGTCAAAGTCCGGCACAGGGCCTTATCACAGTTCCGGGTTCCGGGCGATAAATCCACAAGAATTTGTTTTATTCGCTCCGAACCTGCTTAAGACCGCATGCGGGCCATTACGCGAATGGCGCAGCCACAATAGTGTGCAGATGCCGCCAATAATAAACCAAGTGCTGCCCTCGTAAAAGTCTTGAAACAACTTATTCTTTTTTTGGAAGGTGGCAAAATGAAGCTATTAGGTACTTGATGGGGCAAGGATGCATATTTGGGATACGGAAGGCATGTTCCCAGACATCTTATGCACGGTATATAAAATATCAAACACGCGCAATTTTTCAGCACGAAACTAAAAGTTAACCTGTCTAATTTGAAATATAAAATTAAAAATAATACCTAGTATAATAATAGATATTTATGATACAAGTGTGAAAAATACAGGTTTAAGGATCGCAAATGAAAGTTTGCGAATCAAGGGAAACGAGTTCTGTAATTGATATAGTGCCTTAAACATACTTTTCACACGTGTCACATACAAGTACGTGTTTCTCATTCATCTATTAAAATAATTAAATACAATTTTTGAGACTTTTCAGATGACGGTGACTTTTCAGTCACCGTTAGAATTTTTGTATCGTTAAAATTACTTTTCAGTTTAATTTTTCACTCTGATATGCGTATGAAAAGTATCACTTTTAATGCATGGATGAGAAAAAGGTTTTTATATAACATCTACAGGCACACATGTGTAGGAAAAAGCGTTTTCTGTTTTGTCACGCGTCGCAATAAAAAAAAATCTAATTTTAAATTCTGTGAGTTTATAGAATAGTCCAGTATGTAGGGGGTTTTGCCCCTAAAAGGTGGACTAGCGACAATTTTCAAATATGTTGTAGGTACAGGTCTGGGCTTAAAAAATGCATTTTCGACCTTGGAGGGGGGCAAAAAATTGTTTTTTTGAAAATAACTCCGCAGCAGTTGCTCCAACGACGAATATGTCTGCAACAAAGTTAAAGAAGACCAAACCCCTCACATATTTCGTTTAACTTTTTCCTGCTCTTCTAATTTGTGTTTGTAATTTGTGTGTTGCAGCGGCGGAAAAATGAACATGTTCCCCAAAAAACAGTAAAATGCCATTTTTGACGGTAAATTTTGTAAGAATAATATAGACTTAATTTTAATGTTTTTTCCACACCACCCTAATATTATACAGTGATTTTTCTTGTACAAGATAATTTTCTTACCACCGCAGACACAGTGGCTTAATATTATTTAGTAGAGAATCTTTAATTACTTATCCATTTTATTCTGGTTTTCGTTCATCGTGCGTCTTTTGGTTTCTTCTAAAAACGCTGATAATATATTGCGTTCCTCAAGCGCCATTTCAACGTAAGATCGCAAAGCCGTGGATTAGGCCTATCGGGTTATCCCCATAATTTAAAAAACGCGCCATTTACTGTACCTCAAGGTGACGTCGAAGTATTTTATTTTGATTTTACAAAATTATTATAGTACCTATGTAATAAACAGCCAGAGACCCGAAATATTCACAAAACTGTGGTTACCGTTTTTTGGGGGAAATGTTCATTTTTCCGCCGCTGTAACTCGTTACCTACATATTAAACTTGCCAAAAAAATAATTTTTTTTATTCAAAAAGTGTGAGCAATTCTGTCTTGACATTTTTCGTCGTTGGATAAACCTCTGCGGATTTATTTACAGAAAACTAAGTTGAACAGCATATTAAAAAGTTGTTACTACTTCACCTTCTTTTGTAAGGCAAATTTTTTTTTAGCCCATACGGACTGGATTAGATGTTTAGACTTACGTGTGTGGAATTGCAAACAATTTATAATCACAATTATATCAATTTTAATTAACCAATATATTATAATTTTATAATAATTTATTATGAAATAATATCGCAAATCCTATAGATAGGTTTGATAAAAGATTTTTTAAAGAAAAATTAAGTAACGGACATAAATGATGAAAAGCACGAGGTGCGGTTTTCGATGTTATATTTGTAATTTTGTTGAGAATAACTCATCAGAATGACATTATTATATAGCTTCCGAAAAAGGAATTTACAGGTTTATTGTCAAAAATTATCTCTACTAAAAAAATGCCCATATTAAAATTGTCCATAATGTGTTATTATGAAAAAGTCTTCGTTGTCTAAAAAAGGCCAAAGTTTTTATTTTAGTATTGAAAATACTTCAGGGCGCGTATATATGGGAGCCGTCTTTAAGATACCGTTCGTGACATGCGACATGTTGTCCAGTCAGCAAGCTCCCTATGAATGGCGGCAAGGTCAGTCAGTATAACACTTCAAATTTTAGAGGCCAAGTTTTATGTTTAATTCGGATACACATATATGAACAGTTAGATAGTTCAGTTTAAAAATATATCATTAGCATATTCATTAAAATGTTTAGGTTTCAAACACGCATAAGTCAAAACACTCCAATATTATCTGCTCGCGGGCACCGCCACCTACTAAGCGTTAGAATTCAACTGTCAGAAGTTAAGTAGTAAGTATGTATTAATCAGCCCAGAATTGATTCTTACTTATGTATTGATTCTTAACTTATGTAGTCGATCTGTTTATATTAACTGATATCGGTGGAACTTAAAGGATTGCAGGAACTCCAATAAATAACCATGTTTGGATTATACGTGTGTAACTGGTGCCATTAAAACTTAATAAATGTTTAAACTAAATAGCATAAAATATATAATTAGACATTCTGATGATTGCTTTGCTAGTGTTAAGATGTGTATAATTTTAATTGTTTCCAAATGAAACAATTTCTTTTGGTTGGTTGGTTTTTGGTTTAATTGAAACAAATATTTTATCTCTATTTTATAATACATATCTTATAATGTCAATGTCAATGACGAATGACGGAATGACTGACTGTTATCTGTTTTCCTAATGTACGTTTCGCAATCGGCGCCAACCACAACCAATATAACTTAGTCAACACGTACTAAAGCTATTTTAACACAACCATTACTTGCATATCTCATGTATTAAAATTTACAAAACTGAACCATGTAATCATCAATATCAGACGCTAGTCGATTTTAAGGGCGATCACATGTGCAAGAATAAAACAGGCTTTATTATTGCGCGAGAACCATTCTCGACATCTCCTTTTGAAAATAAGTTTCGCATGTTTTGCCTGAAGTTTTCTCCTAGCGACTATTTCAATAGGGCCTAATAAATGCGTTATTTTCAGCATATGATCATCCTAAATATCTATCAGCCGTCACCAAAAACCGATAAAAATTGTTATTTTGATGAATCAGAACTGTAACTAATCAAGTATTGTACTACAGTAAACAAAAAGTTGTGTCAATATTAAGGTATTTTCCATACGCGTAAGACACTTACGTAGGATGCAAGGCCTGCAGTGAATTTTTAAACAAGATAATACCAGTCTCAAAATACATGATAATACGACTTTCGCGTAAAAACATCAAGTAAGAAGTAGAGTTATGGCGTTTCACAACAATTTACTCATGCGTAATCTATGAGTAAATTGTTGTTAAACACCATAACTATAAAGTAGAATTTAAGCAATTCTCGTTTCAATAAATCGGTAAAATTTTCGCATTTTCGCGGTGAAAATAATATTTCGCATTTTAGCAACGCTTTTAGTTAACTTTCTTCAAAATATTTTTTTTCGCAACGATATGATAATGTTATTCTGATGGATTTTCCCATCAAGAATCTTCCGACGATAATGCGATAAACCGCCGAAATAGTTCGTCTCATTTTTATCCGTTCGTTTTCCTTAAAAAGTTGCGCTTCGCAAAACTAGTGCGCCAGTTTTTTCAATTTTGATCGACAAAACATATCACAAAATGTTTCAGTATACCAAAATAATGTTTCTGTGGAGTGTCATGAAATTTATACCTTGAACGAAATGGGCAGTGATCAAATTATCATTTTATCTTTTGTGTGTTTTCGACACTACATATTAAAATGTTTATATGTTGTTTTCTTCCGCTTTTAATTTTTTTATTATTTAAAAAAATATTTTTTATGTTTATGAAAAAAATAATGGTCAAAATTTAGTACAAATGAAATTAACAAAAAAAAGTTACTTTTTTATTTTCTGTTATCTACATCGATGTCGTTGTAGTTCCAATAGGTCCATTATTAATTTTTCACCGCTTCGTGTACCTAAAAAATCAGAATTGAAAAGATTTGAAAAGAAATATTAAGTGAAAGTCTAATTAATTTTTTATGTGTCCGATATTTTTCAAAATATAACAAATTATTCATATTCTATATATTATTAATATTCTGTCTATTTAATGATATTTTTATTATTCTAACTTGCATAATACAGTGCTAATGCTAGTTCTTACAGAATATAAATGCCTATTCGTGTATCAGGTTAGAGACCAGAAATTATCTCGTATAATGTATAATAAACACTTACGTTGGTTAATGATAAATTTATTTGCTATAACTCTTCAGTGATAAAAAATGTTTCTACTAACATAGGGATATATAAAATACATAATTCCCACAATAAGAATGCGAGGAAAGTTCATGGACCGTAATAACCCGTGATAATCGGGAAATATATTATCTTGAATAACTATTATTCATGTTCCATCGAATGACACTGAGAAAGACCTATCTTCGAAAAAGGATGAAAACAAATGCATTAGTTATGAGATTCAAGTAGCTTTGGTATGTTTGACACAGACAAAAAATTCAATAGGTAAGATATGCATTTATCCAGCAAAGGCAAGTTCCGGTCCCACAAAATCCGCCAAGAATTTGGAGGGGAGTTAATCCCGTGGTAGACCCGTTGAATCCTCCATACCAGGGCTGTACCCAGTGAGAATCGATATGTACTCTTGGGAGCGAGGCAGAATATTGAGCCGAGCGTGGCCGTAGCTCTCATTGGCCGGTAAATTCATTATACCTAACTTTTTCGAAGGCCCGGCATAGACTGAAAATAGAAAACCAACTCATTAGTAACTAACAGTGTGGTTCCGATTGATTTGCACTTGTTCTCTATTGCATAATAAACAGTTCATATGGATTGAGCTAAACTGGAACCTATAAGCTTAACAGTTTGAACTTGTTGGTTCCATACCAATTTTAGTCATATAAGTTTGTTGGCAGAGAAAATATGACATGTTTGTTAGCAGACAAAGTTGTAATGTTTAATGGGCGAGTTCTACATATGTTGGATATATTTACTATTGTAAGGCTCGCTAAGGATCAGTACAAATTCATACATTTTTGACAGTTTAGCAAAAGTTGCATATTTAAATTGAAAAGGAAATACATGCAAGGTGAGGATTTAGAGTACCAGCAGCTCGTCTTCCATAGCTGCTAGGAGAAGTAATTTGATTCATTATGAAGAAATGATAAATTGGTTAAGATGAAACCCCTTTGATACGGCTGCAACAAATTTGTCGTCATGAGACGCAGTTTCTTACTTCCTTGTGTACCGCTAGACGCCGAAGTAAATAGAGCGATATAAGTAATTATGCAGCTGCTGAAAAAGCCTTGGTTATCTGACAGCAACAAAAAAGCAAGGCTGCTCTTTGCCAACAATTATGTTGACAGAGATGAAAATTTCTGATCTAATTTTATTAATATTTATTCTTCGACAAAAAAGTGTTCAAGTCATGCGACGACCGGTCGTCGCACTTCGTCGTCGCACACTTCGCGTGTATATACCAAGAAATTCGCGATACGTAGAACGATATATCGAGCCAATTAATAGTAGTGGTTGTTTTTCTGTTAATATATATGGGCTTATATAAGCGCGGCCAGTCCAGGAGTCTGCTGGCATATCATGATACGAAGACAATAGTATGTCAGATAGCCGAACCAAAATTGGACGGGCTTGCGCATGGAGGTGTTCTCACCGACACGATTTTAGGCGCGATTCTCACACAGTTGAATGTAAATTCTACCTACTGTTGTTTTCACCTTTTCAAATTGAAATTGATAATATTTTGTGTTTTGTGTAGGTATACACAGAGGTGGTTACGTGTGTTTGTGAGGTGTATTATTTTTATATGTGCTACAATTTTTTAAACAATGCCAAACTGTGCTGTCGCAAAGTGTTATAATTATAATCGAAATACTAAAGAAAGTAACATCAAATACTTTAACTTCCCCAAGATTGAACAGTTGTCAAAACAATGGGCGATTTATGTTAATTTATGTCAATTTTTGCTTGAGGATACACCATTAAATGTACGCCTAGCCACGTGGTAAATGCATGATGGTGCTCCTGCTCATAAGAGTTAGGCAATACCTTAATTTAAAATCTCCCAATCGTTTGGATAGGTCGCGGCAATGAAGCACCTATTCCTTGGCCAGCACGCTCGTCCGACCTACGCCCATGGATTTCTATTTTTGGGAACATATCAAAAGTATTGTTTATGCTACTTCAAATAACAGTGTTGAAGAGTTACAAGAAAGAATATTTTTGACAGCTGACGAGAATCGCAATAATCCTTAATTCACCTTTAATTCAAGATGGCGGCTCGAGTCTTCCCCCGCCCCCCCCAAGTTCGAAACTTGAATTTTTTCAAGGCCCCCCAGATCTGAATAAAATATTTAAAAATTGTTTTTAGTCCAGCTTTTGCAAACATTCCAAACATTCATAAATTTAAAAAAAAATCTATTAGACAAGCAAGCGCCGATAAGTTGTGAGCAAGCGCTGATAAGTGATAAGAAACGAAATTGATGGTTTGAATACAGAACAGTACCATAATAAGCAGGACAGGACCATAATAATATGATTGGTAATTATCGTAGCATTAAGATTAATACTAATCAATTAATTAATTAATTAAAATTAATAATGATTATTGTTATTATAATTAGCAGGCTGCAGGCGGCACTTTAGACAGATTGTACATAAACATGGATACTTTTCGAGGAAATGGCGGAGTTGCTGGTATGAATTAATGAATGAATTATCAAAATATACAAGTTGAAAATTGACAAAATATACATAGTGAGAATATTGTATACCTGGTATATCACTAATGAATTTAGCAGAATTAACTTGAAATTATTCGTGATATTCTTTTTCAGTTACAATTGCAAAATAGTTTCCGATGTGTGCAAATCAGTGGCAACTTTTGAATCCGATTTTTTTGGTAATTCAGTGTTGTAAGAGATGCTGGTATGAATGAATTATTAACATAGTTATTGGTACTGAGAATATTATTATATACTTAGTATATCACTAATGAATTTAGCAGCGAAAAATATTTTTCAAGAAATTCTAGGTAATTTGATTGCGGATAGTAAATATGAGGCAGCTTTTCAATCAATTTTTTTTTATATTTTAGTGTTGCAAGATGAGCTTTAACCCTATTTCAAACACCGTACATGTAAATATTCTCTATATTTACCTGTAATGTAAAGGCTGTAACTACAATAAGACTATTGATTATATCATATAGAAAATAACTAAGACGTTCATTGGCTTTTATTGCAGGAATCGGTCTATGGGTCATATAAGAAAGAAAAAACAGCGGAGTGCTATTAAATTAGAGGGTGGAAATTGGAAAGAGGTTTGGAAAGAGGTGGAAGAGGACACCATTTTCAGTTTTTCAATATATCTCGCAAACGAAGCAAAATTTCGATATACTTTATACGAATTTTTTTCTAGGGAATTGAACTTCCCATCGATTCCATCGATTTAATGTCTTATTTAAAAAAATCATTTTTGTATGCCGAAAATTTTGAAACAAAAAACTTTTTTGCTTTTTTTGCCTATAACTTTTTTTTGGGTTAAAGATAGGTATAGGTATTGCTTTATAGAAAAAAAGTAGAAAAACATTTTTTGGTTAAAAATTGGCTGAAATATGGCCACTCGAATATAGCTTTTTTTATATTTATCCCTCTTAGATAGATAGATCTTAGATATCCCTCTTAGATATCCCTCTTAGACAGATAATGTTTCCATTTTCATTTTGTTGAAAGAATTATTATTTTACTCAATAAAAAAAGGTATTTTAAATTTAATGATTGATAATTCATAACTATTCAAAAGTTTTAATCATCAGTTTTAATCATCTCCCGATGATGCTAACTTGGTTGGCGAAACGCGCGTCGAGTATTGTGTTCCGTGTTTTGGTGTTTGTGGAAAACCACGTTATGACACCTCTTACTTTAATTTAAATTACCTGAATTCAATGGCCTCTCATCCAGGAGATATATACTGATGGATTTTTAGTTTGCCTATCGGTCGCTCAGATTTTTTCGGAGGTCGTGGATAAGTGAATTAGATGATTAGTTAGAGGCTCTCATAGCTCTTAGGTACCCTTAGATATATCGCCTCAGATAGAAAAGTCACAGCTTGACAATTACTGACTTGATCTATCTCTACTTTTAATTTATATTTAAAAAGTAAATATTTGGACGGCAGGTCAGCAGTACTAGAGGAGTACGTCAGACCGCAGTAATGACTAGACAATAATTATCAGCTGTGTCTGTGAATCAACTTCTGTGAATCAGAGTTCTACTTTGCGAAATAAAAGAAAAATATTTTTTAAAACAAAATATTTATAAATAAATGATGGTCTGCTCAGCTTACTCACCAGAGGAATTGATTCTCGGTCATCTCATCAAATTATAGAAGAAAACATTACCAGTATCAGGTTTATCTTACAATAAATTTGGAACAATAAATATGTATACATTTCCCGCTTGAGCAAGATATCAAGAGAATAATTTATAACTAAAGTAAAGTTAATAAAAATAATTGAATTAATAAGTCAATACATGAGCTTTAATTTGATACTAAATCCAACTAAAGGAAAAATATTCGGCCAAATGGCGAATAGTTAGTTAGTTATCCAAGTAATTAAGTAGATTGATAATTTTTTTTTTAATAAAACATCTCAGCTGGTGATGAAAGTTAAATATCAAAAGATAATTAAGTAATGACGAAACTACAGTAAATTTCATTTTATATTCTCAAAAATTGAAGATACACGTTTATAAAATTATCAATAAGAAAGTTAATAAAGAAAAGAATGTGGTATGTAAATTAAGACTATACAATAAAACGTATATAAAGGTAAGATAAGGCTCTTCGCCGATATGCGAAATTTAAAGAAAATATCGCCTAAGCTATAGTTGTAATTTCTACTCAAAATATGAATTTATTCAATTATTCGGTATAATGGTAAGCCTTGCTTTCAGAACCCACAAGTTGGTACCAGATCGAACTGTAAGGTACGATATAATATTAAATTAAATATTCATTTAATTTTTTTTTTAAGATAAAGCGGTATAATATACCAAGACCCACAATATGTATCAACAGTGGGGGACCACCTAGCTGCGAGACTTGACCGGTAAGATTTCGATCTTCGAAGTTAAGCAAGGCGGGCGTTGGTGGCACTTGGATGGGTGACTTAGGCTGGTTTGGGGATAGGAACATCTGCCGCGGGCGCGTGGTGCCCGATAAATGGTAATGAGGACAGAGTAATAAATCTCAGAACCATGCTATCATACATAAAAATCAAGCCAAGCCACCCGTAATAAATAGGATGGTTTGAAGAAAAAAACTCAAGTAAAAAGGAGGAATGCACAAGGGGCTTAATAAGGCCTAAGTGTTGTAGTAGAAGTGAAACCACTACACTCCGGCCCATATATACATACATACATGTATCTACAGTCCACCCAACTTATGCACCTTTGCTGGTGTTAAGACAATAGTTTAAAGATTAAAAAAATCTGTAGGTACCTTGCAGTTTCTGAAGCACTCAAATCGAATTTAGAAAATAGAACCGCCAAGTTATCAAACTATGCGAACAAAGGCAAGCGAAAAGGCTAAGAGAAGTAATCTGCCGGCGTCACGCGTATTTTTAAAATTTTAAATACAGTAGGTAGGTACTATTGAACGAAATATTATTTAATGGATATTAATTAAGGAATTGAATTTATTTCCGTTACAACGTGATTGTCAGTTTCACATCAAAGGTTCCAACCCTCTTCAGAATAACAATTCAAAGAAATGTACCATTCTCTGCCTTGAATTAGATGCTTCATTATCACTGATAATAATATAATGAAAGGTGCACTTATAATTATTAATTCTCTCTCCGACTCTATTGTTTTAACAGAAAGCTATTTGGCTGTATATACCCGCGAAAATAAATGAAAGACATTCGTTCGGAGGTCTGTGGACATAATGGCACAAACCAAATTTTTACCAACCGTTGAATAATTTCGGGCTAATCTATTCGACCAAATGCATCCGCTTTCTTTATCTATATGAATACGCACGCACCTTTATTAGGAGCTGAACTAAAACGTATGGCATATACAAGTAAGAATATTGTCTGGAAAAGGAGGAAAGCTCCAAAATACACAGAGGCTCGGTTAGGGAGAATTC
This sequence comes from Tetropium fuscum, assembly GCA_964058915.1. Taxonomy (NCBI): domain Eukaryota; kingdom Metazoa; phylum Arthropoda; class Insecta; order Coleoptera; family Cerambycidae; genus Tetropium; species Tetropium fuscum. The sequence goes on from CAXKVY010001496.1 coordinate 200,425, forward strand.
CGCGATGTTGCCACGCGTTGAGGCCAGTGCATGTCATCAATAAGTTGATTGTGATGGACGATGAAAAATATTTCATTTTGTCCAACTTTGAGATGATGGTTTCTACACGGACAATTCGAGAATATCCCTGATGATGTGAGATTAAACAGCAAAACAAGTTTGCGGAAAATTTTTATTGGATTAAATGTAGAGCGATAGAGAGGTCTCTCTGCTTCAGTTTTTGATTATACAGCATGCGGATGATGAAATTGTTTCAGCCAGATCTTGCTTCATGTCATTACGCGTGAATCACAAAGGACTTATATGAGGACAACAACATAAACTTTGTACAGAAAGTGGACAATCCCCCTAACCTACCTCAGGCTCGCCCAATTGAAGAGTTCTGTATAATATTGAGTCGGAAATTCTGTAATTAATAACGGATGGGAAGCATTAAATGGAGGAAAACTGCGACGCCGTATATTTAGAAAAATTTGACAAATCAACGCTGTAGTCGGTGTAAAGGATGGATGATGCAACACATCAGAGGAATGCTTAGAAAAATCGAAAATAACGGTCCGTTGTCGATTATTTGAATTTTGTTTTATAATAAGGATAGTTAAGATAGATTGTTTAAAAATGTGAGAAAAATATAAAAGTATTTTTATAAGAGTTACATACATTTGTTTGAATAGTTATTTATTATCAACCAATAAACTTAAAATATCTTTTTTTATTAAGTAAAATAATATTTTTTTCAATAAAATGGGAATGAAAACAACATCTGTATAAGGGGAATAATTATTTAAAAAAAAAGTTATGTTCGAGTGCCATATTTCGGTCAATTTCTAAGCCAAAAATTTTTTTGGCCCAGTATTTTAAAGGAAATTTTGTCTACTTTTTTTTGTAAAGCAATGCCTATACCTATCTCACACCCAAAAAAAGTTATGGGCAAAGAAAGGAAAATAAAATAAAAATCGAAATTTTTATCTTTTTGTTTTGTTTGTATAAAGTACAACGAAATTTTGCTTCGTTTGCGAGATGTATTGAAAAAACTGAAAAGGGTACATTGTCACCCCTATCTCCAATTTCCACCATATAATTTAATAGCACACTCCGCAGTTTTTTATTCTTAAATGACCCATTGACCGATTCCCGCAATAAAAACCCGTGAACGTCTTAGTTCCTTATTGCCCTGTTTTTTAAGGCTGACGGTTTACTAATGCTGAAATTACAAGTTTTATCAGAATATAATCATAGCTCTGGTGGGTCAGGTAAATAAAAGATCACTTTAAAATACTGGTGCCTCATATTCATTGTGCCTCATATTCACTGTAGAAATACCGATACTTCATATTCACTGCCACAACTGTACCAGGAAAAATAGGTAGGTACATTTAATATGCTAGAATAAATTGTTCCAGCATTTTGCATCCACCATTTTGAAAGAAATTAGAGAAAATACATGTTAAAACAGCAGAATAAGTTTGTTGTTCGCTATCGACAAGATTAACTTTAAAAAAATATTATTTTCCTAACTAGTGGGAAAAGTAAGCACAAGATATTTTTTCTAAAAGCATGTCTCAAACTTTATTTTATTTTTTTCTTTCGTGGGGAAATAAATTTTTGAGGAAAGTGAAGCTTTCGAAAACAGAACACGTACGGGAGAGTACACTTTCAGACACGCTCGTAGAAAAATATTATTTTCACATTTATGCTTGGTCACATTAAGGGCAAACAGTTTTTGATGTTGAAAATTTAAATAAAATATACGTATTGACGTTTTCCAGTACTTACAAAAATTTTCCGGTCTCTTCTTGGTACATGTATACGTTATAAAAGGAACACACCGCTAAATTACGTTCAGCTACGATATTTCTACGTTCAGCTGTTTGAGCTATTTTTGCTTGATGATACGTAGAGAAATTAAATAATTTAATGCCTCCAGTAGCTGAAAAATAAATCATTTGCATCCAGTTTTATAAGCGTTCTTATGGACATGTAAAATTCCTAATATTGCAAATACTGGCGACCGTAAGTAGGAGTATAATTACAAATTTTTGGTTATCGCAAAATATATTTCAAGCGAATTTTCTCAATTTGTCGCCTTTAATTAATAGTAATAGATATAGAGCCCCGAGAACATTTGCAATACATGTACAGTTCTGCCTGATTACATTCCGGTTTTTATCGATTTATGAACAATCCATTGATTACTTTACAATCTATTTAAATACTATTACATTTATATACCGCAGGGATAATATAAACATTGATTGCTACCTCAAGATCACCGTGTATGGTGTATGTATTACTGAAGTATTTCTTATGCAAGAAGGCTTTATAACTTTTTTCCCACTCTTGGAACTTTCCTCTGCATTTAAAATATGACTAAAAGCAATATTTCCTATTCTCAATATTACATTCAATCCTTACTTGCGAAGCCAGTCTTTAAAATTATATCCATTCTATATTCTGTATCAAAAGTATTTTGACGTTTGAAAGGTTGATTGTCACTACGCAATAAATTTTAATTTACGAAGCTCACAATGCAGTTACTCTTAAGGTAAAATATGTATTGTAGTTCAGGAAATCAACGACAATTCAATTCACAATTATTTTTTACTATATTAATCATGTATCAACGTACAAAAGCGGATGCAAATAATGTCACTTGCAGTCACAAGGCGACGCCACCGGTACACGTGCCTATAGCGAATCCTAATTAGCCAGCAATCTATCAGTTCAGTTAAAAAAATTTGCAGCAAAATGATTTACACATTTAGAAAAATGCGATATGCTTGAAAGGTAAAAATTCTCAAGATGCTCTTCGATACCGTACAAGGTTTCATGAACCAAACGTGTCTAACCGGAGATATTTTTCCATATTATACAGGAAGTTAAACGATTAAAGTCTTGTGAAGTGATGAATCTAACTTTAGTAATAGAGGCATGTTTAACACGCGAGCACCATCGATGTTAGAAATAATCTAACATTTTTTTAATATTTGCTCATATTTTTGGGCTACCTGAGCAGGCTGTTTGAGCTTATAAGTATATCTAAAAGCTCATTTCCATAATATAATTCCATAATTCCAATACAGAACAGTCTGGGGCAAGTGGGGACGATGAAGATAAAATTGACCGGATGAACGTTCCTTCTACTACATCCACATTGAGTTCAAGTGACCCGCGATCTACTGGCATACCAACTTCTACTGGGAAAGATAAGGTAACCATGTGGTTACATCATAGTAACGCAAGGCGTAAGACTAAGACCCCTCGTCAAAATTTAATTAGAAAATTGCCGGGAGTGAAAAATGTTGCAAAGAATTGTAACACCCTAGTAGACTGTTGGAAAAAACAGTTTCTAACTTCCGGGTGAAATTATCTCTCACATTGTTGATTGTACCAATCAAAAATTAACTATAATGAGACGTTCCTATCAAAAACCTACTAACTGTCCACCTACAAACTTTGAGGAAATGAGTGCTTTTATAGAATTGCTCTATCTAGCTGGAGTAAAAAAAGCACATCTGAATACATCAGTTATGGGCATGGGCAGTTATGGGCACAGATGGAACCGCACCGGATTTTTTCATAGCATGTTTCGGCGCTTTCATGCATCTTGTTGACGCCATAAGATTTAATGATAGTGATACTATAGAAAGGAAAGGGCAAAACAAGATAATTTGGCTCCAATACGTCAGGTATTCGATGTGTTAAAGAAAACTATACACTTGCAGAATACATAACGATTAACGAAATGCTAGAAGCATTTCGTTAATCGAAGCGTGGTAGATGTAAATTCAGGCAATATATTGCCAATAAACCCGCAAAGTATGCCGTCAAAATATATGCATTCGTTGATGCAAGAATGTTCTACACACATACAATATGGAAATTTGTGCTGGTAAACAATCTGTAGGGCCTTTCCAGTTACCAAACGATGCCAGTAGTGTAGTAAAACGTCAAATAAAACCAATAGACAACGCCGGACGAAACATTACAATAGACAATTATTTCACATTTGTACCTCTTGCCAATAATCTATTGGTACACCACAAACTAACCATAGTGGGTACCCTACGTAAACACAAGCCGCAAATTCCACCTGCTCTATTGAATGTCAAAAATCGACCGGAATTGTGTTTTGGCTTGTTATGTTCCAAAAAAAGAACAAAAACGTGCTGATGTTGACCACGTTATTTGATGATGATGTTATCGACGTATCTACAGGATAAGTTGTAAACCGAAAGTCATAACTTTTTACAACAGTACTAAGGGTGGTGTCGATGTTGTTGATAGGTTAAAGTCAGAATATTCTGTGGCTAGAATAAGCAATCGATGGCCATTTACAATTTTTGTACTCTTCTCAATATTGCAACAGTAAATAGACAAATTATTTACAGAAGTAATACTGGCCAAGTTTTAAGCCGAAGGGCGAATATTACACAATTATCAAAAACGCTTATAGGTATTACCTCATTTGACCCGCAGAACGTCTATATCAACTTTATCTCTTGCTCTTCGTCAACGGATTAAAAATGTTACTGGAGTACAAGCAACAAGAACACCAGCTGTAGCAGTAACTCAAAAACCAAGAAGTGAATACTGTCCAGCTTTACTCAACATCGTTGTAGCAATTGTCACAATGCGATTTGTAAGAAACATACGCAAAGCACCACTTTGATATGTACGGCTTGTGGCGAAAAAAATTGCGATTCTGATTTATTTGTATAGAGCAGCTTACTGTAACTGTGCTAAATGTACAATGTACATATATATTTAGGTTCTCATTAATGTTAAATGTGAGTATTTATCCTTCTTAATACCTAGGCTAATTATTAAAGTAAAGTATCTTGAAATTTTAAGCGTTTTATTTCGATTTGTGAAATGTTAAATAAAATCTAACACGATAGTGTTAGTGTGACTACTGCAAACGATAGCGTTCGCGGTTTAATAGAAAAAAATCAACGCGCTGGAGTCGCGAAAATGTCATGCGTCACCGTCCTTGTAATCCGCAGACACATTTTTTCATCAATGTATCAGTTCGAAAATAGTTGGATCTGTCTTTTATGAAGATAACCTGAAAAGTCGCCCCATGATATTTATATTGCTGCTAATCTACTTACCGAACTCTTTTAAAATCCTTGGAAGATTACACGTGGACCAATTTTATGGCCTCCACTTTCGCCAGATATTTCTTCCCTCGATTTTGCTTTTAAAGGTTTTGTGTACAAATGTGTATGTGAATTTTTGTAGTGTTATTTGTTGTCATATTGGTAGTTAACAATATTTAAATGAAATATGTTTTATTATTTTTAAATTAAATATAATAAATAAACATCGTAATATCATTAGTGACAACTACATTTATTAGGTTTATTTTTCATATGGCGCCTGTTGGTGAGGCGTACTAGACGCAAGAACGTTTAATGCGATATACGGCTGCCTGCGATAAGTAATGGAAAATTGCATTGAAACGTAAATATCTCCGTTAATATTAATTTAATGATGGGTTCAAGGACAAATATTGTTTATAATTTAACTCTCTATCAAACGGTTATGGGCACGGTTCACGGCAATCCATTAATAAATAACATTTTGTCGATATCACACAACTCTGGACTTCAATTGTTTTTTTGCTCACCATAATAATCATCCTAAGAAACCACACTAATTCGCTAATTTAACCGAATTTGAAGCTCTTATAATAAGAAAGTTGGCAATATTTCCGACTTAATTTTAAACAGGCTATATATTCGCATGTTCAGGTAGTTCATTAATGTAAATAATAAATCAGGGAGCAGGGAAATAGATAAATTACATATACTTCTCATTGTTGTTGTTTATGAATTCTAATATTTGACAACGTATTTATTGTTCGTAAATGTATAATACTTAGGGTAATCAATGACCAATGTATAATACCCATAAAAAATAGGGAACCAATAACAGTTTATTTTCTCGCGAACCGTTATATATAATTTTGTTGATCTTTTTTTAATTTTATGTTTATTTATTGGTATCGACGCCTTTGTAGAAATTTTCATTCAAATTTACGGGTTGAGTATATACAGGATACAAGAGTGATAGGTTTTCTCGCCGAACCTTTAAATACCCTATATACGAGTAGTTTCCGATAGTTACATCAAAAGTGTCATTCAACCAAATTTGGGGTACGCCACTGGGTTAGACTATAGGAAGTATATTTGTAATTGATTTACTGAATGCGCATAACAGACAATTAAGTACCTATAATCCCAGAGTGAAGGCAAATGAATAATATAGAAATATTATAGCTGGGGTACGCCACTGGGTTAGACTATAGGAAGTATTTGTAATTGATTTACTGAATGCGCATAACAGACAATTAAGTACGTATAATTCTAGAGTGAAGTCAAATGAATAATATATAAGTATTATAGCTGTTACGACAAGTGAAAAGTTTTCTGACAAACAAAATAAAGTTTGGAAACTTCGCCCAGTTATGTATCGAACACCAGTTGAATGTATTTTATTAGTATGTGTTTCACTACGCTCTTGGCGTAAATGTAATATAATACGGAACAGTAAGCAGTCCTTTGAACGAGTTAATAAAATCATCCCATCCGATTCAGAATTACTTTATTCACTTGTTGAAGATTCAGAACGGGTGCTTCGTTTTATAAGCTATGCAGGTGCGTTTTCAATTAACTTAGTGCTGTTATGTAGGTAACAGAACCAGATATAGTATAATTATTGGAAATTGTGAACATATTGCCGAAATGTGAAAATACAATATATTTGTTTCCTTTTCATGTTTAAAAAACGACAAACAGGCCAATTTTAAAATCCCTATATTTCCAGTACCTGTTTAACTCGGGTGGCCTTAAAATATACTGGAAAGTTGATTAATCGAAATTTGTTATTAGCTTTGTTATTTTCACAATTTTCTTCAAAAATAACAAGCTCAAAGGAAGTCATATTTCCAAATCCGTTAGCTAATTTGAATTTTGGTATATCGACTATCTGGCCTAATTTGTTTTCATTCCGACCTCACTTTACGATAACCCACGATACCTTTTTATTTATTTCTCAAATAAAATCGTGCGGATATTCTGATATTATGAAGATCAAAATATTTAAATATTCTCATGTAACGCAGACTCACTCTGTATATAAAAATAAAAACAATGCAAGCAAATTAATAGGTTTTAATTTGAACTCAACACCTTAAAACGCATAAATAAACATCGATAAGAAATTATGGGATTCCCTTAAAAAAGGGACGTTGAAGATATAGCCTAATCCCCATATAAAAACCCCTGCTATGACTAGCAAGATGTTCGGTGCACTGGTGCGAGAATATCCCGGCTTGTCATCCGTCGCATCTTTACAAGAAGAAGGTTCCCAGCATCCGGTTACTGCCGGATGGTTTTTGCAATAATTCGCCAGCGAACAACGACGCGTTACCACGGCAACGCAGATTTTCGATGCCGCCTACGGTTGCTAAGCGACGCACAAGACCGTCGCGGCGCCCGAATTGCGTAACTGGCAAAAGCCAGCGTCGATATGGGACGAGCGCGCGGCTAAAGTGCGGCCGCTCATCTCTCTAACACGTTGCCACGTTTATATCGGAAAGTTACCAAATAGTTCTGGTAACTACAGTAATGCACACGTTGCGTTATACCTATCTTGTGTGTTTTGAACTACACTAAACAGTGTAGGTACCACAACACAAAACTAAATACTACAACTAAAATGAATAAAATAATCCGGATCATGACAAATATTATATATTCACTATTTTATCACTATTCACTATTTTGTCCTATGTAATAGATTTACATGAAACATCTACTCAGAGGGCTAATACCCCTACCTGCAATCAATTATTCCTGTAAAACCGATTTGGTAACTACCGGTCCAGTCATCAGTTCTTTGATCAGGCATAGACTATAAGTTTCGAGTTACTTGGCTCTCATCAGTACAGCGTAGGTAAAAAAAAAAGATGAATGAAACAAAGTAACCCAATATATCTATGCTGACTAAGCAGTTTAATGTAGGCGATATATAACTATATCAGGTATATACCAAAGCAGGTAAAGTCGTGAGCAACAAAAAAATAACGCGTCTTATAACGCATTTTTGTTAAAATCTAGTTGTGAACATCTAGTGAAACATCTAACATTAATTTTTGTGACATTGTCAGTTAGTTCTTAAATAGTATTCAAATAGAGACAGATTTACATTAGAAACAATTTTTTTTGCTCACGACGATACCTATAGAGCATCTAGCCCTGACGTGCTAAACTACATACCGGAATGGAATAGACCAATTATCACAGAATTTCAAGTGAAATTTTAAGCCGTGTTTTTTGTTTTGTTTCGTATGTATTTTTTCATTCGGACAATCAAATCCTTATGCATAATTTTATAATTAACAATTTATATAAAAAAAATCTTACTGCCACGTTGTGCTCTATCTATATTTTCGCTTCAAAGTATTTTTAGTATACCACATGAAGTTGAGAAAGTTGTTCTTTATGAAATTTGCAAAAAAACAAGCTCAAGTAGAGGTTGCTAAGTGCAATTGTTGAAAATTGTTTGTTTGTTGCAATTGTTGAAAATTGTTTCAAAATTGCTGATTTTAAGCCATTTTTTAACTTGAACACTATTATACCTAGGAGTAGAAAAGTAGTCGCCTAGTCAACCTCATAATCTCATACCCTAAGTATTATCGGTGGAAATCGGTATTTTTCAAAATTTCCAACGGTACATGAAATTTGAATAGATTTGTGTCGACATCTATGTCTCCTCAGTGCAGCTTTTTCTCTCACGGTTTCAAAACTATAATACAAATTTCTTTTATTTTTACATATATGTTGCTATGGCCATGTGTTACCCAATACCTCTTGTATTTGTACTGAGAATAACAATTAAGGTGTCTATATGACCGCCGACCTGTGCCAACTGATGACATTGACGTTTTATATTAAAAATTATGTTTCTTAACATTTTCCCCAAAAACTCGATCAAGATAAAATATGTGTATTATGTATAAAATGTAATTGTCGTGGTCAAGTATAGTATTCAACTCGCAATTAATAGCCATTATTTGCTCAGGTGACTTGCGTGCAAGTGTCTCCGTGCATAAACAATAACTACAATTAATTTCTCTTTAAAAATATATTAATTAATTAAGACCTTAAGAAATGTGCAAGCCGCCTACCTAATTGAAAGATATTCTCAAGCAATTTTAAATTTGGTTTGGCATTTTTTAATATCTGCAAGAGATAAATAATAGATAGATAAATATATTTGGTTATATATTTCATGTCATTGCTGTACTATGTACTTTGCTTTAAAAACATTTTCTTAATTATCCAAAAATGAATAAGAATTTAGGAATCATACGTATATATTTTAGTATTAAGTTATCGTATATTGATTTACAACTGCGTAGTTTAATTTTATGTAAGAGCGATACAGGGAAAAATTAATTATTTATTTGTGAAAATTATTTTGTAGGTCGAAGGAATTAACTTCTTAAATCAGTCTCTGAAATTCTATGCAATTTTGCTTTATTTCTTAAAGCTGGCAACGTCGTGCAATGGCTTTGACAATGGATGTCGATAACGGCGCACGCTGGAACACAGGCGTTTAGCGTTTGTACTTTTATATACTTTGGAAAAATATCGTCAAACGAATTTGCACTGATACTTATATTACCCTTCCTTTCATTGGTTATTTGTTATCCGAATATGTATTACCACGATCATATATAGATATCATTATTGTAAATTCCTTATTGTCTACTTTGAAAGCAGTTTAAAAATCAAAGAACAACTGTCTTTCGGCCTATGTCAAGGTTTCTCCAATATCAAGGTCATCACCATATTATAGCGGTGAATCAGCGCAACTCATCCATGTGCTGACGTTTCGACTACAGTTACTAGATGTGATCCTGGAACCAGCAATTCGTCGTCTATAAATGTTCTATAATATTTTTTAATTACTTGAGGTAACTGTTAATTCAATATCTTCATTGGAAACAGCAAGTGTTAGCACTATAATATATTCTCTATATTCCTTTTGATAGAAATTTTGATAATACTAAGTAAAATTATATTTTTTTGTTTATTGGTTTGATTAAAGGAGAATAATTCTATAGAATACTAACCAATCAATAGGAAACTCAAAAATTTAATAAGAATAAAAAATGGTAAATAATACTTATGTATTATAAGAAATAGTTAGTTGTGAACCAACGCACTCTAAAGTGGAACTTTTTATTCCGAATGTGATTTTATTTGCAGATTATGAAGCACATAGTTGCGTGATATCGACAAAAATTTGTTTTTTATTGATGTATTGTCCTCTATCTACTATGGTAGACCGTATGATAGAGACAAATTTTAAACAAAATTTGTCATTGATGACACATCATTAAAACTAAAATCAACGGAATTTATAATACTGATCGCAGACCGCCGTGTACCGCATTAAACGGTCTTACGTCTAGTAAGCCTCATTAACAGGCACCATATGAAAAACAGAACTAATAAATGTAGTTGTCACTAATTACATTACTATGAATACCTTCATAAAAGGCAGGTCCAACTATTTTGGAACCGATAAGACCACACCATACATTGATGGTAAAACGTCTCCGTGGACAGTACAAGGACGGTGACGCATGAGATTTTCGCATGAGATTCATCACTTCACAAAATTTTACGCAAAATATTTAGATAATCATCAACTATATTAATAAGTCACTGACAAAATTCTGTCAAGGGTTCTCGGTGGCCTGGTACTAAACACTGTGTCTGTCTGTACTTATAAGGTACATACTTTTCCTTTTTTTAGTATTATATTTTCTTTAGTATTATATTATATTATATTTAAGTATTACAAATTCCTCCCAAACATATCCCAAGATCTCGCATGCAGTCTCGTAGACTTTTCCCGGTTTGCTTCGAAATAACCCCAAAAAATTTATTTCAGTATCGTCATTATCAGTCATATCGTCATTATCGTAATTATCGTCATTATCAGTATCATTCAGTATCGTATTTATTTCGTCAAAGATAAATATATTCTTTGGCATTGATTTCTTAATTCATTCAATTACTCATTTGATCATAACTTCCTGTATAATATCAAAATCGGTCAGGCACATTTCTTTCTTTTTTTGGCATACTAAGTACGTTTCCGGCATATCGCATATTTCTGTGTGTATGAACATTATTGCTGCAAGTTTTTTTACCTGAACTAATAGATTGGCAAATCAATGTTGCTTTTGTCATGACCTACTATGGATTAGGCGTTTCCTTCAATGATCTCGTTGAATACGCGGTACACGGCCGCTTGCGATAAGTAATGGAAAATTACATTGAAATCTAAATAATGTAAATATTAATTTTAATGATGTCTTCAATGGCAATTTCTCAAACGAATATGGCACATACAGGGCAATCCGTTATAAAAAAATATTTTAAGAGTTTAGTTAAGACAAATATACTGAGTGAAAATATATAATATTATAATCAATTATTTTCATATGATCAGTTTCAAACGGCCACTGTTTTTAAAATGAGACTGTTACACATCAAAGGTGCCGACATCTAGTTTCTTTTCTGCCTTTTTTCCTGCCATGTGCTGCTACAGTAATTTTAAAGGAATTTGCTCGTTCAGTGGCCGTGTTCTACATAGACGGAACTCTTTAGCTAAATGTTTTGGGGTTCACCTTTGGCCCAATCGCAAGAATGTTCAAATACCTACCTTTGAGGTATATAATAAGCGGGTTTTGCATTGCGAAACTGTGCATTATCCACATTAGATTAACCCCCAAGGGGGAGAAGTAATTCACTAGTAGTACAAGTAGTAACGAATGTTGACCATGAGGATACAACAGTCATTATTGTTTTGTGTTTCTTGGAATATAATATGAGTTTTAAGTTATTATTACCTAATTATTTCATGAAAATATAATAACACATTACAACATTTAAAACCAAATTAATTCCTAAAAATCCACTAGTGCGATGTTTGTTTGGATCGCTCAAATTTTCGAACATTTTAAATATCTAAAAATGCAAATCTTTCATGTTTATAAAACTGTATTTAATTTGTGACAGAAAATATGTTATTAAAAATAATGTAGATTCTTAATAATGAAGTTGATATAAGATCCTTACGTAAGTTGAGATAGCCCAGAGCAAATAAGATACCCACTAATTAGCTGCCCAGAGGATTCTGAATCGATGGAAATATTTCGTCTTGCAAATGGTATTAGGATGATAACAAATACTAATGGCATAGCAGTTATTTGGTTTCCTCTTGATGGTCAAATAATACTGGATCTAAAACAATCATTCTATGACATCAATGTACGATTCTTGAGCTATATCGATCAGTTTACGTTGACGCCATCAATCAAATATGTCAGAATTTAACCATAAGATCAGTCACAACCAGCATCTAATCCCGCTCGGCTCATATTCAACGCTGACGGATTTAACGTATCTCAAGGCAACTATTGACAGAGAAGCAATATGTAGGGAGGTCGGATTATAGGGATATATAGAGCGATATTTTATTAATTTGCAATTCGTCTTTTTTTAAATTTTTGCCTTTGAGTTCTTATACTTAATAATTTTGTTATAATTAATTTTACTGCATAAGAGAATATGTCCTTAATCAAAACAATTTAGAAATATTATTATGCTAAAATGAAAATAAACTTAAAAAATTTTAAAACGTGAAACATTCTATATAGTCTGCTGTTTTGTGTTCGAAAAATCCGTGCCGTGGCCATTTTGGCGAAGGAAGTGTATATTGTATCGTAAATTGTTTATAATATATTCTTCAATATATTATATGTCCAGTTAGAACCTCCAACATCAAGTCATAGGCGTACTACGACATTTTTTCGAGTCAAAATCGCATAATAATAGAAATTATGATTCAAATCCATTTTAAAAATTGGAATAATTTTAAAATAGCTATTATTGTGTTTTATTTATATTTCAGTTATGGTTAATATATATCGCAATACGATTTAAACCCCTATAAATAGCTCGGCGACCCTATAACGTGTGACGGAACGTATTACTGTCTACTGTTGCTATAAGCGCTAGATAAAACACATGCAAATTAATTGGTGGGGATATTGGAGATGAACCGACTGTTTTACGCGATTCTGCATGTTTTAACTTGCAAAGTAAATGATTTGTTTACACTGATTTCTCAACGCGTGCGGTGAAGTTTACAGTTCTCATATAAAATGGAAGCATTGCTCAATTTAAACCACCACCTTCATTTCAGATGTTGAAACCGAATTTTAAGTGTAGTGTGTCAGAAAGGTTTAAAAAATTAATAGTTTCAAAATCAAAATCGTCTTATGAGAACCTAGTAAATTGCATTCAGGAAAGGGCAGAGCTTAACGATGACTTGTTTAAAGACATTTATAAACGCACGACAAAATTAAATGTTAATATTTTATAACAAAATTCCGCCAAATATCATAAACGTTGTTATTAGCGAACTTGTATAAAAAGTTACATTAAATCAATAAATCGGAAAAATCTCAACAATATGAAAGCTTCTGTGAGGATGCATCAAAATCAACATCTGGAACTTCTGCTACGACGAAATCAACGAGATCCAAAACTTAAAAAAACTAAAAATAGGAGGTAAAGCAACCACTCCTGAAATAAAAGCGGACCAGATCTCTATTTACACGAATTCTGATTGTTACACGTATGAGAATTGAAATTGACTTAAAATTATCCGTAACTATGAATTAGCTTCAGTGTCCCGTTCAATGTTTAAACCCGCAGGGTGAATTGCATTTCTGAACAGCTTAGCGCGCGTCATATCATTATATATTTATCATTATTTATATATATATATATATATATATATATATATATATATATATATATATATATATATATATATATATATATATATATATATATATATATATATATATATATATATATATATATATATATATATATATATATATATATATATATATATATATATATATATATATATATATATATATATATATATATATATATATATATATATATATATATATATATATATATATATATATATATATACTATATATAACTGTTTATATATTCTCCCAATAAGCAACTAGAATACTCTCGATCGTACGAGAGTGCTTCAAGCGTTCAAGCGCACGAGCGGTTCCCCGAATGTTTATCTGTTTGTCTCTTTCTAACGACTATTTCTGACTCGATCTGTGGCCTTCCACTGCGTACGCTTAATAATATTATTTATCGATTTGAATTGGTATCGTTACTTGAATTTTCTGAATCTCTCGCGGACCGGATTGAAGCTGGTGGAGGGTCGGATCCGGCGCGGGGCCGAGGGTTGTCTATGCTTTATGTGATAGTTTTACAAAAAAAAAATCCCCCGTATTTTTTTATTTTCTTTTTGGAGCACGATTTCTATCGAAAAAAATTATTCAAGAGTGCAGAAATAAAGCGCCCGCTTATACTTGACGTCACGTATCATTCCTTAAGTGACGTCACAGAGCCTACAACCTTGAACATGAAATACGGTGTATTAGTACTATATTCCAAAGTTGGTTACCTGCTCTTTGACAGTGAACGTTGAAATTGACATTGTTGTTATTGACACTTGATATAGGTATACTGACAAATAATCAAAATTTGACATGTAAAATTCGTCCACCATACTATAATCAACTATCGGCAGATTTTCTGCACTTCATTTAGAAAATTCTATCGCCATTTTCTTACAATAATGTACAGAAACAAAGCAAAACACAATTCGTAGAGAACGCAGAAAACATAACCACAAAACTAAGCGTAAACAACTACAGCTGTGGGCCGAGTTATTTAGACAAATAATGCTGCCAACGTAAATCCAGGATGTGTGACATGACATCACTCTATCTCAAGATCATATTAGTTCAAATTTCTATAATAAATATTTATTTTTTTATTAAACACTGAGATTTATATTCGAATAAAGTTGTACGATGTGAATATATATCAGTTAGCTTTCAAATAAACATATTTGTTTGTGATTTAAGAATCTAGAAAAAAGGCGCATTGGGGTAAATATATTGACTACATACAAACCACATTGAATGTTTTAGAGTCCATGAACATGTATTGTATTTACTAATTATTATATCTTCGCTTGATGACTAGAATTGACTACACCGACAGCTAATTAAAAACTGTTGTTCAATATAGGTATGACGTGTTAAATATATCTCAAGTTTGCAAGGACAGCCCGAAGGTCTGGTACTTCGCATATACACACTGAATTGAAATGAGACCCGTGATATATGTAAATCTTCTTATATAACCGTCAACCTTATATGTTAAAGCATCATCAAAGAAACCCTGAGAGTGGTTTTTGTTAATTTGTTCATATTTTACGATTATATTTACAAAATTGTCTGTAAAAATGAAATTACGCTTTTTTTTAGGTAACGCTTTTAGTTACATTCCTAGTCAGTCGCGAAGTCATAATGTTGTGATTTGTTCTCAACAGAATTCTCTCAACAAAAGAGAAGGCCGCAAACCGCACCTCGATGCGTTAGTTAGGTTAGTTTGTATCCTTTAACATTTATGTAATAATGCAAACTATTTTCCAGCAGTTTATAACTTTTATAAACTGCTTGGACTGGACACGTTTTGATAAAAAATGATTTATAAAATTTGCTTTGCTTCATTCTTAGTTTTCCCATACCTATTTGTAATAAAATTAGTGACGAAGCTTGAATATTTTGTAATATTTAAAGAAGCTTAGAAGGAGAAATATAATTTAAATTTGGATGATCATTTTAGCATTGTCTCAATGTCAATGTGTCAATATATGAGTTGGAATCGAGTCAGGAGCTCGAGTCCTCATGTATCACTAAATATTATTCTGCAACTAAAAGGAGAGAGATATATATAATGAATACATATATTATAATAAATCAGTACAAAGAGAAACGTTTATTGCCTACTCTGCTATATGCGAAATATTACTTCAAGCTGACAACATAATTTCGCAGGCGTTTTATTCTGGCAGTACTGATATCGCTTCGCGGTCGATAATTGCCTTGACATTACGTTGAGGACGACGTCAAGGGATCAAACACCTACTGGGATTAGATGAGAGCTGGTGCTGATCTGATAGTTAGAATCTGACGTATTTTCTCCGCAAATTACGATTTTATAACATGTTTAGTTCACTTCACGCAATATTTAATCAACGCTGATACACAATATTTATAAAAATCAACACGTGATATAGAATATAGACGTCAGATGATTCGTCAGAAAATAAATAAAATCCTAGTAGAGGAACATTATCTACTAAACATCTACTAAAGTTAATACTAAATGTCATAAAGCTATACTATAGTAATTTATATAGCGATATACGAGTCTACAAAATATGTGCTATACTACAGAGATCATACGAAGTATAACCTCTTAAACTAGGTGGCGCCACTTGTTTATTTTAAAGATATTAGTTAATTAACAGTAATTTATTTCATAACTGCTGTAAGGGTCTTGGCCTAGGCTAATATACATCCTCATTAAGTTTGGTTCCAAACCTTACCTACGTATTTTTAAAGTAACTATACTTATCAGCAGCAGTAAGTTTAAGTTCAGGGGCCGCAGGAATCAAAAAAACCAAAATACCATATTAGAGGTTTGTTTACACGTGATAAGCAATTTAATATTTTATTGTAAACAATTTGTATAGTTATTTTTTAAATCCACGTTTTCGTTTAAACTCAAATTACAAACATATGTTTTATCACAACACATTATTATGAGTAAATTATTGAACATCGGAAAATCCGCCAAATTGTTCGTGAAAATGTAAGTACGTCGGTTTTCAAAGAAAATGTAACGGGTTACTGCCACAGAGAGTACAAAACAAAAGGAAACATTTTAAGTGCAATGTTTTTTTTTACATAAATGAATTCAGCATAAACAATTGATGAATATAGCATAAGTTTAAAATTTCTAACGAGCGTTGTTTAAATGAGTATAAAATAAAATGTATAAAATATATAATAAAATCTATCTATCCTAGTTTTAATTTTTTCATGTTTTCTTAAAAAAGTTAAATATCTGGATAAAACTTTTTACATGTTAGTTTGAAGGGCATGAAGAATTTTTTGTTATCAATTTATTCGCAAATTAGTAAGCAAATAAATAAATAATAAATTGAGGAATTTTAAGGCAAAAAAAACATTCTAAACTAATAATTTCCACGAACAAACATAAAATATGACACCATATATAAACCTTACATACCTAAACCTTATAAGTATTTTGGCATAATCATTAGTACGCCCAACACACAAAGGGGTATCATATTAAAACCCGGGACAACATTGCGCATGTGACATAATGTCTCATAATATACGAATGCGTATAATACTTAGTTGAGATGGTCTAAGGTGTAATATCCATGCGCTATTGTTGTTGAGTGGTAGAAGGTTTAGGGTGAATTTACATGAAGTGTAAATATGGTTTCTGAAAGTCGCAATTTGTCATGCTTTTAAGTAATTGTTGGGATTTGTGAAACACCAGTATAAGGTCGAAGGGTTCTTTTACAACCTCTTGACATACCTTCAGGTTTTCTAATAATAAAAGTTGGCCTTACCTTAGTTGCACCTCCTTTTTCTACATACAAGACTCTAAAACCTACAATAGTGGAGTTATATGGTATAATCTGTCTTTAGCCGCCATTTTTCAAGATGGCGGCGCGAGTCGTGGTCCCTCGAGGTCGCAAACTTAGCATCATACTTAGGATGCCCCAAGTCTAGACTCCTGCCTAATCAAAACTATTTCGCCTTTTGTACTAAAACACCTTCTTTATGTTTCTAATGAATAGCCTAAATAGCAAGAAGAGCCTACGGTGGAAACCACTTACAAAACCCGCCGTGTATAATACCGCTAGATGGTGAGGAAACGGACTAAAAAAACAATTCCATTAATGATATGCTATGTATTCAAGCATCAGTACTTCAGCTAAAGGTCTATTAGGCCAGTGGCTGAGGACACAAAGGGTATGAGTAGCCCAAAAATTTTGAAATTTTAACACAAAGTTGGAGATTTCTTACTAAAACTAAATCTCATTTAAAACGCCTTTGAAGGTCCGGAACATTATAAAAAATTTAAATAACAATAATTATTTGCTATAACTTAACTACAACTTGCTATAACTAAAAACTGCAAAAGTGGTGTAAACTGAAAGACATGTCAAGTGATTAATTGTAAATGATATCCCAAATTTGCAACCCCTTTATCTGATCGGAACCATATTAATTTTGAAATTTAAGTAAATTTTGCCATCTTTTAGAAAAAATTACAAAAATGTTGCAAATTATGAATTAAGTTTAAAATAATGTTTCGAACCTGCATGTCAATTTGAATAAAATTTTAGAGAACGGAAATAAGTTTTGTACTAAAAATAGCTGATAATTTTTTTTATAGAGGGTCAAAATAATAAAGAAAATGTTTCGAAACAGTGTTACAAATTTCTTAAATATTATTATAAGCTGTATACTTTAAATTTGCAACCTCACGGGCATCCCGGAAGATCGACGAATTTTTCGACGAATGTAATCGACGAATGTAATGGCAAAATTTATTTAGTTTTCAAAATTAGTATGGTTCCGGTTGGAAAAAGAGGTTGCAAACTTGGGATCTTATTTACAATTAATCACTTTAGATGTCTTTCAGTTTACACCACTTCTGCAGTTTTTAGTTATAGCAAGCACCCGTCATGTTTTTCAGTTTGCACCATTTTGCAATTTTTTTGAAAAGGGACGGATTCTTGTTTTTTCCAAATGGGTTGCAAAATGGGACTTAATTTTAGCAAATGTATATATACAATGTATACCAAGTTTATGCCAAAATTTGAGAACCTTTGAAATTTTGTTAGAACAATTGACTTTGAATATTGGAGATTCAAAGTCAATTGTTCTGGCCTATTTATAACAATCCAATGAATATAACCTTTTTGTAGAGAATTTTATGTGCACTACTTGATCATTTGCGCTAAAGTGAGTCTATACCAATATATTTTACAAAAATCATATCATGTTTACAAAATTGCGGCCAAATGAGGGATCGATATAACGTGCAAATTTTGTAGAAACAGAAGATATTAAAATAGGGAGACAAAAGAGGATAAAATTTACTGCAGGTTGTCTCCATTTATTTCCACCAAAAACCCTCGACAACTAGCCTATATTTACTAAATTAAATGTTTTAAAAATACTATTTTCTGACCTATTTTTATCGATCGCATTTTCGCAAAAATCTTGAGATTTATTCATTTAAGGTAGCCTAAATCCAAGTATCAGCGGCAATTTCACCTAATACGATTGGGCACAATGACCATATCAATTTGTTACCGACTAAAGATATTTGTTACCGTCTAACTCGTTTCCCTGAAATGAAAATATTGGTAAATTTTAAAACATTTTTGAGTCATTCTTGTTGATTAAGCATATCCATTTTACAATAATATAGCTTTTTAATTCAATTGTAACACATACTTATATAACGTGAAAGGGAAATTTTTGTTGCAGTCTCCCATGGCATCGGGCATGCGTGGAGGCCTGGATTCGCCCGTTTGTTTTCCAATATCCAACGGAACCGGAAGCAGCCAATTTATGCCACCGATGAACCCCAGCTATAGCAAACTGGAATCACCCTTGCCGCCTCCGCCACCACCTCCGGCTAGTTCGGTGCATACAAACTACATGCAGGTGCGGCTCGTTTTGCACGTTGCACGAAATCGATTATAAATATTTCGCGACGTATTTGCTATTTCCTAAAGGTTTTAAATTGTTCTGCATGGTCGGGATCTGCATGATCCCAGTATTAAGTTATAATAATTCATATATATATATATATATATATATATATATATATATATATATATATATATATATATATATATATATATATATATATATATATATATATATATATATATATATATATATATATATATATATATATTAGCTTTGAAGTTCTTTGCTATTCATATTTGTTTTGTGAAAAGTAATCTTGGGTTTGTAGCATTTCAAATAGCAAGTAGACGAATAATAAGGAAGATACACTTACCAGTTCTATATCTGGACATACACACGGAAATGAACCACTTAGAAGTTGTACAAGTTCTTTCACCTTTATTGAGGATCTTCAGAGTGGTGTACGACCTGTTTAATTGATCATTTATACTTGAATTTAAAATATTAATACTTCAAGTTTTTGACGGAACTCAAATTCTTAGAATACACAAACCTAGTCTATTAATATTTTAAATTCAAGTATAAATGATCAATGAAACAAGTCGAAGAGGAACTAAAACATTTTACTTGTACTCGGTTGTACCAAATTACTGTGTACCGTACATTTTTTTTCAAAATACTGCCTGCACTAAGAAATCGGAAATGTGTTTTTCTACGTACCATTTCGGGTCCGCCATTTTGATTGTTTTGTTTCAGAAAAAAATTGTATTGAGTGACCTTAAACACCGCAAAGTTTCAAGTTTGAGACTTTTGTTTTGTTTTGTGTTGCTTGAGTTGTTTGAGAAAATTGGCGAAATATCTAAATAAACCTTTAAAAAAAATAAAATCGTCTTCTGTTAATTATAGCATATTTTAAAAAACAACGGAGTATTATTGATTGAGTTTATCGTCAAATATAATAATTAAAACAAATCGAAACTCACTTAGTTTCATCTTGGGGACACCGGAAAAATGAGAATCCACTTCCACGCTTTGTTGTGTAACCATCTACTGAACAATATACCGTAGGCCTGTTAATACAATTTAATCTCGCTTCACGTTTCTGGTCCACTCCATACAAATCACCACCAACCCAGCGAAAACCTGGCGCACTATGTATGCGTTGGCGTCCTGGTCTTCCACGGGCGGTCTGCGAGGAAGGGGAAGCAGAAGCGACACGCAATACCTGTGACACAACTTATATATTATTATATATTCTGTAAACTTTGGTTTTTGTAACCCTACGATATTGTTGCAAGGGGAAAAAACAACCCCTATAATATTTTTCATCACAACTTTTAACGCCTCGACATTTGTTTAAAAAATTTGAAATATTTTTGGTACCTTTACATAATTCATATGTCAATAAGCTGTCATCATCTCGATGGCGCAAATATATGCAGAGTACGCAGAAAAGGCAACTTTTGATTCGGGAAGGCTGCATGTGCTAACTGTTGTCGGTGGCACAATGTACTAAATTGTGGTTGTGTGAAGCGTGTATTTAGAGTTCATCAGACATGTGCTGTAGAGCATATGCCTAGCATTCCAGAGGTATCAAGTTTAAATCCCGCAGCTTCTGTTGTTACTTTTTTCTTTATTTTTAATTTAATCGTGTACTAAAATACGTGTACATGGCATAAGGTGTGCATGGCATAAGGAGCACCAGTTTTGTCATAATTACTTTTGCGGGCCTGGAGAATAAATATTTGACTTATCTTTGTAGACTTTTGTAAGGCGCAGTGGTAATGTTTTTGCCATTTATTGTCCGAATAAACAAAATCGGTGTCTCGGGAATTTTGGAGTCTCAGATCCAAATTTTTTATCAAAATAAATATTCATGATGGTGAATGTTTTTGCCACTCATGATCCGAGTCGACGGAAAATCGGAATCTCGGGAATTTTGGGGTCACAGATCGCGATTTCTTTGTCAAAATAAATACTCAAGATGGCTTCTAAGATGGCTCTCCAATTTTTTCATTTACTGTCCGATGCAAAAATATGTATCTCGGTGTTTTTGGGGTAGCAGATCACAATTTTTTGATTAGAACAAATACTCAAGATGGCAGCTCCAATATGGGTAATGAATTTTGTGATTTAAAGTTGGATTCGGCTCAAAACTTGTATCTCCATGTTTTAGTGTCAGCAGATCACGGATTATTTGTCAAAATAAATATTATTATATTAATATCGCAGTTCCGAGATTACGGACATTTTCAACATTAAATACCCGAATCTGCGAAGAATATCCTATAGAATGTCACATTTAAAATTTTTTCGCTAGTTTATTTATTGTTATCGATTAATCTAATACGCATAATAATAAATAAGGAATAACGTCACGATACAAATTATAAAGTAATAGATCACATTTCTAAAAGAGCTTTCAAAAGGGGCAGACATATGATTTGGCAGATTTCGCTTCGTTATTATTGTAACGGAACCACGGGAATTAAATTTATTTGCGGCGCTTAACTTAAAATATGTTATCAACCCCATTTACAAGCATCCGTGAAAACCACAAACGTGTTATTTAATATAGCAAGGGTGAAACGAGAAAACGAAATTTCAAATGCATAGTACAGTCAATTTCGATACGAATATACGAGTATTTCGTACAATTACCTTTTATACTACCTATATAATTTGATCGACTGCACTTATGTAAACATAAAGCAATATAACAATTTATAATAGTACTACTTATCTTGTCATGTTGATCCGATATAATTATTTGTTGGAACCAGGAAATCAAGTATAATTAACACATTCAGAATCTACTCTAGTTCTTTTTATATGTAGGTATTGGACGTATTTTTTAGTTTCATTACATTCGCGTTTACTAAACATTTGCCCCATTTAGTTATTTACCTAAATTTTTTCTAATAGTGTTTCTTTTCTTAGATTAATCCAAACCTCCAGTTAATCCTGATCTCCCTGATCTTCAATTTTTTCTTTATCCTGATTATTACAACGAGTGTTCATATTGATTTTAAGTTTAATAAAAATTTATTTTTCGTTACTATCCTTTTCGGCATAATATTATTATGCTGGCAGATTATCTGCTATGTAAGGCAATCAGCATTTTCATCAACTCTTCATTCTGAATTAAAAATTTCCAAAAAGTATCTTCTGAACGGACATTTTTGATTATTTTCATACGGTGTCTTGAACTGCAATTCCGGGAGCGTTGGACTTTTGTCTTGTGTTAGTTAACAAATATAAATTATTATTCCATAAAACCTCCCCATATACCCATCATTCCCAAATCCTAATCCCACCTCAATACCTTAACAAAAATCTACAACAAACGCACGAGACAATAATAATATATTTTTTTCTACAATCGCCTCAATAGTAGGCTTTTGCGCTTTCAATTATCAACGCAATGTACGCCATTTCCGATGATGACGTAATTGTCTCTTTAAAGCGGCAATAGTGTCAATTCCCGCTCGCTTCTTTATTATAAATTCCTTAGCAGGCGCTTGTCAGTCAAAAATGACACATTTGAAATAAATGTAGCTAACAAAAAAAAACTTGTATTACGAAACTTGAACACTGTATTAAGCGATTGTAGAAAAAATGTTGTATGTATTACGAGCACAAACTGCCATTGCCGCTTTTGAAAGAAATTTCTTTCGCAAGCGGCAATGCAGTACTTTGCGCTCTTAACACACAAATTATTTAAACTATTATATAATATTAATAATAATAACAAATATTTAAACACTCAAATCTAGACTTGGGTATAAAGTCACTAGTAAATACAAAAGCAGAATACTTAACAATAATAACGGGCCTCATTAATGTTTGTAAATTACGTGACCATACTTTATACATATATTAGGCAACTTACATATTATACAATACTAGGGAAATGACTAATGTGATGATATGTATTTATATACATATGATCATTATATAATATGATATACGTATATCATAATTATTTATTATGTTATTTATCTCATTATAAAGTCACGTGGTTTAAAATCATTAATGAAGACCCGGTACCAGTTTTTTTTAAATTTTTATCCTACTAATATCATCATATGGAAAATAGTCCATATGGTATTATGACAAAATCACCTACCTCGGTGGTTATTTCCATGCGTTTTAAGCCCCACCTGAATATCACGAATGCACAATTTTCCATATTTCTTAGGTCCGCGTGCGCGTTCCCGTATGCGCGGGAAAGTTTTTTTTCTTCTGGTTTTTGAATTGTTTTTCTATTTTCTCAGTCCCCGATAAGTTTCCGATAGGAACGATGAACGTAGAGGGCGCGTCAAGCGCTACAACTTTGCCCTCATGACTTGTCGTAAATGCAAGGATTATCGATTAGGGCAAACTTTTCCGTAGCAACATTTTGTTGTAATTAAATAATTCAATTGCAACGTGTTTTTACTAGTTCAATAAAAAAATTCCTACCCCCCCACAAACCGAATAAAGCCCTAAATAAATATATTCTAAAAAATAACTAAAATAATACTAAAAATATTAAATATTAATGTCCAAGTCAGTGGCGTCTTTCGCGAGAGGGTCGTATTGTAGTTTAAAAGAATAAAAAATCGGAAACGCACCAGATTTTTGAAGCGCATTTTTGGCGGAAGGTCTGGTGGAACCTTGGACAAGATATTTCGGGGTTTTGCGTGGTGGTAGTTAGGGGATGGCAATAGCCGTAGCGGCCATTGCCATCTCCTACTATTCGCGACTATTACCAATGGTAATGGTAATAGTGGTTTCCGAATTTTTATTTTTTAAACCAAGATACAGAAATATTAAATCTAAATGCAAATCTTGGTGTATTTAGTAATACATCGCGCATCGGTAGATGCCCATGTATATATCATATACTCGTACATATTATCGGGGACGTTATTAGATATACACTGATATTAAACACAATATAGATTCAAGGTAAATAAGAAGTTCCTAGAATTACACTTTTGATTATAACCCGGATTCTACCGTACTAAAACACCTTTTCATTCATGATTGCATGCCGCGTGGCAGAACGTTCGGTCTTTGAAGAGCAACAAGTGGTTGGAATTTGTAATACCAATTAAACAGCGGCGGCTGGTGAGAGAGGACCGCGGGGCGCCGCCCTCACTATGTAAATGAAGATGTACATGTAATTAATTATTGTTTGATATTCATATTTTCCTTCAAATTCAATTGAAATAAATGAAAAATTTACTTATATTAACCTCTAACATACCTATATTTACTATATTATTTAGAATATTTACATTTGCGTTCAGCGTCCACACTATAGAGCTCGCCCGCATCGGCTATGTAGAAACTTGCCAGCGGGGTGCCGAGGCTGAACGCTGAACGCCCAGTCAGTGGC
Organism: Tetropium fuscum; assembly: GCA_964058915.1. NCBI lineage: Eukaryota > Metazoa > Arthropoda > Insecta > Coleoptera > Cerambycidae > Tetropium > Tetropium fuscum. The sequence goes on from CAXKVY010001496.1 coordinate 225,576, forward strand.
CAAGCTTCTCGTAGCAAATAGTCGGTGTCCATGGAAATGGTACGCGATATTAAAAGGGATTGCGGGCTTGGCTCGACCAGCCCTTGGTGACAGTCGTACTCACACTTGGGACAGTGGTGACCAGGGCTTGGTGACAGTCGTACTCACCACTCAAATGATTGACGTACAAGTACAAGTGGTGGTGGTTAGGTCGAGTGCAACCCGGTTATAAAAATCGAGGGTTTACGCGAAGTTTGATTCAAGTATTTACGAAAAGACGTTATGGTTGTGCGGATACGAATAGACAAATGCTTTTTTTGATTTGTTTGTTTACTGTTCGGTGGCGATAATAAGTAGACGAAAGAAGGGGTACGTGATTTGAAGCATCTCGGCGAAAAGATAAAAAATACGAAAAATCAGTCAAGCATAATTATAAAATAATATTGTAAGCTTTCAGGTACTGGGCATAACTAATAACGCTTCTAGTTTAAGTAGTGCGTATGCAGAAAATAATCGCAAGCACAACGAAATGATATCAGAAAACCCCAAACGTTCCCCCAAATAAAAATGTCACCAGCCGCCGCTGCAATTAAAGGTATATTAAATTCGGTGTACCTACTATTATATGTTTCACGATGTAATTTCGTCGCTTTTACTTTAAATCAATATAAGAATACTCGTTACATTCTAAATAATGAGAAACAAATTGGGTGTTGTAAATTATGTTTTATGTTTTCATTATTTTGTTTCAGCCGAATCCTTTAGCGCAGCTGCAGCAACAGACAGAGATGTGGCACAATTTTCAGGATGACATAAGACCCAGGTCATCGGGTAAGTACCTTCCTAGTAATCGTTTTAATATGTGCCGTATTAACTTATACAAAATATTCCGCCATAATAATACAACCAGTTGTAATATTAAAAAAGTTTGATTAAATATATTTTCAAAGTTTAATATTAATTTATTCTTCTGCATCTACTTAATACTTTCTTCCTAATTACAATATTAATTTTATTCATATCCTGTAAAACATATAGGCACCAAAAAATTCAAAATAATATTAAAATTTTATGATTTTGTGAGAAATTTATTGTCTTTGGCAGTAATTTGTTATTAAGTTGTGTACTGCACAGAAAGCAATCATTTGTTACGTCACATCTTTATCAAGGCATTTGTATGCGCCTTTAACGACATTACTATTTTCCATGACCTGTTTAGACCGCCACGTATGTCACTAGTTGACAACCGCAAAAGCAGAATTCTGCAGAGAAATTATTTTTCTTTATTGTAATAACTTATTGAAAATTGAATTATTTTATGTGACAGTGACATTTTAGTAAAATCCAAATATGTCAGACCCTGATTTAATTTCAATTACGAACATTATTTAATTCGAGATGATAGTCCAAGAAATATTTGTTTTGTAGATAGTTTACCGCCATGCGTCTTGATGCACTCTTTAAGTAAAGATATAATCGCACTAAGCTTGCAGTTTTGCAGTTATTTTGCAGATTTAGTATCTATCAAATAACTAGATACCATTACAGTTTTCATTGCATAGGTTTTATATAGATATATAGATAATCATGTACATATTTCATTGCTGCAGAGGCTCAATATCGTATCAAATATATAAAACAAAATTATAATGATGAGGAATGTTAGTTTTCAATGGATTAGCTGTTGAAGCATATCGAAATGGATAACTGTCCCGATGTTCGAACTATGAAAAATTGACTGCACAGTATGGTGATGATATACTTATATCAAGTATTGGAGGTAGACCTACGAAAATGTGCTACAAAAATATGGGCAGCAAGTTGTTGAGTGATGCATGGTATTGCCATCAGCATGAATCTAAGGACGAAGAACGGCTTCGCATTGTTGATATGGCAGCAGCCATAATATGGGATGATACCAGAGCTATGGTATGGACACAACAAAATACCCACTCCCAGATCATTTTCTAAAAGAAGATGAAGACCGCATCATGGAAGCACAACCGGTTTTTGAATAGTATTATTATCAAGAAGAAACGTGGAACCCTCTAAAAATGTGAAAAACAAAATTAAACCAATTATGAGAGAAATACCAGATACCAGAGAAATACCATAAATACCAGAAGGAAAATATTTTTTATGTGTTGAAAATACCTGTATAACAAACCATTTCCTTCTTTTTGGAGATAGACTCGATGTAAAAATAAATCAGAAGGGTGAAGAAGATGCAGAGGTGGACCTTCTATCCCCAAACCGCACATCAGAACTATCCAGCTACACTTCCAAAAGTTTATATGCTTTTTCAAATGCCAAACTCACATACTATTTTTACACGCAATAACTATCTGCGATACGACATCAGCAATTTTCAGGAGGGGTAAAACAACAGTTTTTAAATTGTTTGAAAAATAAGAATTAGTTAATTGTGCTAAAGTTTTTAAAGGGAGTAACTCTACTCTACAAGCTGTAATAACCAACTAAATTATCTTCCTCATTTCTGTATATGTAGCTCCAGAAAACATTACCTGCTTAGATAAGTTTCGATACTTACCTATCTTTTGTAAAAAATGGTCGTGACAATAAACGAATGCAATTAGCTTGTCTTCCCCAAACCTCTGCTACTGCTCACAACATCTATTTCGGGTATATTACCATTTCGGGTATATTACCATTTCGGGTATATTACTTGAACTTGAGATCAAGTGTGGCTTGGTGATCAACTGGAAGTAATCAACCCAAAAAACTGGGGTTGGAAGTTAATTGACAATACATTGGAACCAATCTAGACTTTACTCCCATCTGCACCGGAAAACTCCTCAATATTTTTTTTTGCAACTTCAAATGGGGTGTAGTAGTAAGAGCGACTGCAAAAAAAGTTGGATTACTTTGTTCATTAGCATGTACCAGTTGTCAAGGCCAGTCATGCTCCAATGTTGAATCGCCATCAGGAGAAGATTCTTACGATATCAGCGAGGAGATGCATCGCTTTTAGAACAATTGAATGCATCGCTGTTAGAACATCTGATGCATCGTTGTTAGAAGAATTCACTTGTATCGAGCAGGAAGAAGAAGAAGGAAGAGGAGAAGAAGAAGACGAATATCCATTAGATAATTATCTATCAAACGAATAGTTTTCCCCAGAGACATTTTAATACAGGGAAACCCCACGGTTCATTCATAAAACTCTAGAAGATCCGATCCATCATTGTTCTAAAAAGTACAATAAGTGCGCTAGAGAGAAAATGGAAGAAATGGTGGCGAATTCGCAACGCTGCTCCCTGGCCCCAGCCAAGCCAAGCCGCCAAAGATTGTAGCTAACCTTGAAAATACTTACCGAAAAGTAACATTTTCCGGACTTAAATAATTCACCCTTTTACAAACTATACACGAATGCATAATTACATAATGATTGTTTACCTAAATCGTAATAAATATAAAGATTCATAGAACACACTAAAGAAAACATAAGTACACGATGGAGTTTCGGCAACCTCTCAACATCTGATTCATAAATCGCCAATAACGTAAAACCCGAGTCAAGCGACGTTGCCGTTTTTGAGAATTATATCTCAAGGCACCGTACATTTTTGGTTTTCACCATATATATATATTATTAACACAATAAGGCAATACAACAAATTACTTTTACCTGTTTTAAATAACATTTTTGTATTAAAATGAATCAGATTCATTGAAATTGGCAAACTGTTTGAACATCTCTTAAGGTAATCAAAGACTTCAAGTAAATGTAACAGTAAGCCTGGCAGATGTGCCGTTCAGGAGAAGAAGACGGACGATAAGGATGGAACCATCAACGTAAACAATTCTGTCTCCTGCATTAAGATATCTCTGGTTTTCCCCAATTACGCATAATTGACGTGTGTACATATTATGGAGAACAGAAGTTTTCAACTTTTTGAATCGCTATATCTCAGAAACGGTGATTCTTACAAAAAAAAACGTAAGGCCAATTTTTATAGACAATTGAATCGTCTACAATATTTTTGTCTGACCTATTTTGATGATAGAACTTACCGTTTGGCTGAAAAATAAAAAAAACATATTTGCGAAATTTGACCTTGAATAAATTTTTTTACAGATCTGGAATCGATGGGGACTTTTCACATTTCATTTATAATGGCTGTTCCCAACATTCGTACCAATTTTTATGCGAATTATTGTAACCCTCAATGTCTATTTTGACCGGATAATAATAATCTATTCTCTATGATATATTAATTCTAAAATCTCTTCCGTAGGAAATCCTTATATGATGCAAGAGGTTCCACCCAATTTTCAGCATCAACCATCTCCACCGCTCAGCATACCCAGCCCGATGATGATGGACAAGCACCGACAGACACCACATGCTCTACATCCCGTGAATAGCACTTCATTACCAATGACACCACCACTCTCTAATATATCTATGACACCTCCGCATTCCAATGAGAACGTCCCACCCGATGAGATGCTTCATCCGCACTTAGTAAACAAACCCATTGCCGAGGAAACTTTTGAATCAAAACACATAATTGAGTCAGTCCAACCCCTGATGGAGAATAATATGCAGCAACATGATTCCTTCATTCCTGTTTACGGACACAACGTCATGCCCCAAGGACAGTTTGAAAAAGTGGAGGATGTACAAATGAAAAAAGTAAGTTTGTACAAGATAAATCATATCTTCTCCCGTTATGGCAAATACAACTCAACTCTTTAAGTGTGCTTTAGTTCAAATTAATTAAATTGTATTTTGTATCTTCTAGGAGTATATTATGATATAAGGCGTAATTCAGATTTATGCTTTTTCCCTTATTATTGTATTAGATATTCTCTGTATTGAATACTTGTCCGATACACAGTAGGTACTCTTCTTGTGTAATACAGTAACATCATCTCAGTAGTCGGAGAGAATTATATACATCATTCTCTAATACACAAAAACAAATGCCGGATTTCTATGTAAAAACACCTGGAAAAGCATATTTTTGCGGTCGCGATTCGATTTGGAATTGTGAATTTGGAAAAAAATTGTTTTAGATATATCGTTTTCGTATATTTTATGTTACTCACTCCCTGTATCTGTTATTCGGCTGTGTAGA
>CAXKVY010001497.1:0-12500 GCA_964058915.1 Tetropium fuscum
TCCAATATATTTTAAATACATTCCAAAACTAAATAATTTTTTGGCTTATAGTTTTGCACATATATGAATATGACATAACAAGACATCTTTTGCAGTCACTTCACCTTGGTTGCGCATGATGATACGCCACTGAGCAAGAAAGCCAGTAAATCTCCGGCTTGTTCATGCAGGTGTCTTCTAAGTGAGCGAGAAGGGCAATGGGATTTATATGAGTTGAAGAGGGGTAGCGACTGATAGGTAAGCCGCGGACGGGAGACCCTAGTTCTATTCACAAGAAATTATGGCGGTATATAATTTTAGATTAAATATCCTTCTGTATTGGATATTGATGTGATTTACCGCTTCTGTAGTAATTGGTACGGGTTTTCTTTGTAAAATGCAGCACAATTTTTTGCTCTAGTTTGTATATCAAACGAAAACACTATAGTAAATGATAAATACGTACAGCCAGATTTGCCTTTTTTTAATAAACAACGACCAAAGTCTGAAAAATCAGTTTTGGGGCTGTAGAATTTTCCCATTAAGTTTTACAGAAAAGTTGAATTAATGACAGTTGTTGGCATTAAGAAAGCCTTTATTTTTATGCGTCATATACAGACTGGACTAATGGGGAGAAAGACGACAAGGGTAAACTAAATAAACGCTTTAATGACAGGCCTACATCTTATTATCATTTATTTTAAAATTCTATTACACTACCGCATTTCTTAAATGCCTAGAGTAATGTTTTAGAAACATGTTTATCGGGTTAATTAAAGTGGATGACGAATGACAAAATATGGTGTCGAGGTGTCGTTATCTCCAATTTTTGCTACATAATTGTAATCGTGCATTGTTACAACGATTTCTCCTTAGAATCTACACTTGCCAACCTGAAAATTTTTTCGCTAATAGATTTTCATAAAAATTGTAATAGATTCGACTCATATAGTAATAGATCTTGTAAAAAACCATGATATCAAAAAAAATTACATCAATGTGAACCACCGTCCCGTTTTTACATTAATTTTGATTGAAAAAAAAATTAACATAAAAATTATAAAAAACTAAAAAAAATATTATCACAGATATTGTTTTGGAAATTTATAGCGCTAATGTTAAGAATGGTTTTACAAACCATGTCGAATCAATATACATTATACTTACCCACCTACGTACCCAAGAACTCTTTTCGTACTTTCAATGAATATCCCATTTTCAAAATAACTTACTTCTTTAAGAACAAATTTAGGTATTTTTTACGCTAATATCTAACAGAGTCAATAAGTGTTACAAAACAAAAAACGGATGATATCTGTCCCTTTCCATAAATCTGTCCATTTAGAATGAGGGGTAGATAGGTTACTATTAGGTATATTATTATATTAAATAAGCAATGCAGATATGATATGCCTTTATAGCTGTCTTGATGTTTTTTGAAGACTACTTTAGGCGAGCTCTGCACTTTTATTTTTGTGAAGTAAGACGTTTTATTGTTAAAGAAGTAATACCCACGCATTCATCCTGCGAGGACCTCATCAAGACGGTATAAGTACTGAACATATTAAAACCGAATTGGAACAAGGCTACCAGTTGAAGATAACAGCAATATACAAGATGAGCGCTACAAAATACAACAGTTATATGGTAGTAGCCGACAATACTGTAACACTGAAACATCTGCAAAAAACAGTGAAGATCATCGAGTACAATACCGTCCGATGGGAGCGCCATATAAATAACAAAATCATTATCCAGTACCACCACTGTCACCACGGGGAGCCGAGATGCCTGAGTGCACAAGAACCACCTCACAAAGGAATGTGGCAGGAAGGTTCCGTCTGGTCGGGTTACCGTCCAATTGTTTTCCTCTCTGTATCGAATTGAATTGAATTGGATTGAATCGAATCGACTGCCGAAGTGATGGTCCGTCGCAGTATTTACTAACTATGAGTAGGTATTTTAAATACGACATACAGTGGGGCCGCATCTAGCAGCGCCGGTTGCTTGAAGCATCTGTGTCACGGGCGTGTACGGTCAACGTGTATTAACGGGTGCGGTGTATTGCGGGTTGTGGTAATACGGGCGGACGGTTACAGAATATATTTAAAAATTAGTTTTCACTGCTATCGTGTGGTCATAAGCACCCACCAAATTTTTTTTTTGTTTTATATATTTGACAGCCGTGATCAGTTTGTAGTATATCTCATGAAGAGGTTGAGCGATTTATATAATAATTTGTTTTAAGTTCCACCCTGTATTTTTAATAGATCTTTAAAATCCATTTAATATCGAACAGAAGTACGAAAGAAAACGAAGAAATAACAAAAACATAGTTAGACGAAGGAATATAAAAGATAAAGTGGCTGAAGTAGCAAACAATGATGAAATGCAAGTAATTTCTTGGACTACTAATAAATTCATCGGAACAATAGTATTGTAGACTTTACCTCAAATTGTTTTAAACATACCGTTAATAGATCAAAAAAAATAGCCATACTTGTTATGTATGTACTTAACTATTATAAACGTCATGGGAAATTTTCTGAAGTTGCTATATGTAATAACGTAGGAACCATGGGTTTGACACAAGTATGATCATTTTGAGTGATAATAGATGGTCTATGAGGATACATAAAATCTGCATTGATTTTAGCGGACTGTTGACCTGTTGTATTATAAATTATTTATGAGAATTACGTCAGATATTATTGCAGAGGTTTGTGTAATCCGAGATGGTCCATTATGTGTTTGAAATCGTAAGAGGACATGGTGCGACTAACAACGTTATCAAACTTATGATATATACTAACGTCAGTCAGTACTGACACAGCAAAAATCCTTATATTGTGGTAATGAGATCATATTGTGGCGGTGGAGTTATAAATGACAATATCATTTTCGGGCATCTGCCATGAAACTTCCATACCATCTAAAGGGGACATACACCAGCTCACAAGGACCATCAAAATGGCAACTCAAATGAAGTGTAGTACCAATATTTTTTTTTAAAAGAAATTTTTAGCAGTATATGGATGGTCGGAAAATTTAAGATCAGTGGTCTATAAATTGGAAAAATCGATTGGACACGAAAAAACATCGAAAAAAAGTTAAATGAAAAGGTTGTGGAAATTGAAAGATCTACAACTTTTATTCCGGCTATTTCAGCATAACCTCAAAAGTATTGAGAAGAACGCCAGATGCCAATTTTTTGATTTTTTATTTTTATCTCCCACAAAAATGATTCAATTTTTTTATGCAATTTGGTGAAAATCTACATTTTTATATTTTAGTTTTTGTGCGAATTTAATTGGGAAAAAAGGCCTGATTTTCAATCAAAAAAGCTGATTAACAAAATTTAAATTTTGAAAAATTTCAGGACGTAATTTAAATAGTAAGAAGTTTAATAATAAGAAGTAATTTAAATACGTATTTTAAAGTACCATTTTTTTCGTTGACACCGCTATTTTAAGATGGTGTAAGGAAATAATACTGTTACTGTGAAAAAACTTTGGGAAAAACTGGGAAAAACCAAAACAGATTTTTCAAAATCGATTGTTCCGTAAATGTCACGAATTTTCCAATTTTATTGAAATGAAATGTTGAGGGTAATGCAAATTTGTAATTTATCTATTATTAAATAAGAAGGCTTGGACTAACTGTTTAAGGTCGAGCTGTTGCAAAACCAAATGTTTAAACAATAATTATACAAAAAAATGCTAAAAATGACAACTTTTGTGCAAGAATTCTTTATGCTTCATGGACACAAATAAATTGAAAATATCACTAAAATAAATATTTCTTTTTATTGAAACAAAAAAAATTATGTCGGGGCAGTATGGGCAGCTATTTAGTTCGTTTATGCTAACTCCCATATAACCCGAATGTCCTTGCCTTTTCTCGCGTCCACACATGGCACGTGGGCCATGTTATGTGTATACATTGTTGTTGAAGATCATAATTTTCAATATTAAGTTTGTATGCTACATATCAAATTTCCATTTTATGTTTGTGCATGATATAATCCTAATCTAATAAAATGGTTGATGATTACTCGCTTAACAGCGATTACTCAATTGATGAAGAAGTAAGAGAATTTTAATCAGGAGATCTATCTATTACAAATAACTTGCTGGCATGACTACTACAAAGACACCATCAGCATCAACTGCATCAAGAAGTTCAATGAGCACGAAGAGGTCGAATGTTTACGAAGAAACACCTCAGCAAATCCCTAGATTTAATTTTCAGAATCATATAAAAATCCACAGATCTGGCATCCTAGACTGAACAAAAAAGTAAAAAAAAACTAAAAAAACACGCTTTTTTATTTTTTTAGCAAACATAACTAAAAAGTAAAAAATAAATTATGGTTTTAAAAACTAAAAAAACACGATTTAAAGGAAAATCGAACTAAAAAGTAAAAAATAAATTATAGTTTAAAGAAACTGAAAAAAACACGCTTTGAAGGGAAACCGAACAAAAAGTTTAAAAAACAAAAAACACGCTTTTATAGCAAACTGAACTAAAAAGTAAAAAATAAATTATAATTTAACACGATTTAAAGGGAAATCGAACTAAAAGTAAAAAATAATTAGTTTAAAAAAACTTAAAAAAACGCTTTAAATGGAAGCGGAACTAAAAAGTAAAAAAAACTAAATAACACGATTTTATAGCAAACCGAACTAAAAAGTAAAAGATAAATTATAGTTTAAAAAAACTAAGAAAAACACGCTAAAAGAAAACCGAACTAAAAAGTAAAAAATAATGTTTAACTATTATGATTTTGTAAATAAGCGTGCATGATATCAATGAAATATTTATAACAGTTGATTATGCAACCCACGCTTTCATTACAAAATCTTAATAGTTAAACATAATTTTTTACTTTTTAGTTCGATGTCCCTTTAAAGGGAGTTTTGTTAGTTTCTTTAAACTATATTTTTTTCTATCACGAGCTATCGTCTAATATAGACGACGTAATATTACAATGAGAAACATTTAAAAAAATATGAGTATTTCCCTGCTCATGCGTTTGTTTACAGGCACACGAATTTATTGTTAGTATAAATTTACAAACTATATTATTCTCGAGTAGCGTTTCCAAAGACAATCGAAATTATTTACGATTCAGTAGAGCGGCCCGCAATTTTTTTGCCATGAGATCATATCCTTAATGCGAATGCGTGTATAACATTTAATTTAATACAAAACATTTGGTGGAACGATTTTTATTTCTTGGCTATGCAAATAATCGCTGTATTTTGCTCCACGCCATTATGTTTGCGTTCAGCCGGATTAGATAATCAATACTAAATCCGCTAATCTCAGGTGTCCTATCCTACAGCATTTAATAGCATGTTGCTATTTTTTATTGCGCCGTAAAAAATGGCGACGGAAACTTTATGCGTATTTTTATGGCTGTTGGTTGTGATAGACCGTGATTAATTTAATCACGCAGACGATTGGATAATGTTTACTGCATTTACTATATTACTAAGTACCAGAAATCAAATAGTTCACAGAACACAAAATAATAGGAAATCTTTATGTCCATCATTTGTACCACAAGGGTCAGTATCGGGACCGTTTAATTACTTCACCACTATTTGGTAGACTCTCCGTCATTGAATTATCATCAATTTTGAGTTACGAACCGAAACTCTAGATGCAACTCTCATCCAAATTTCTGGTGTATTTTTCAAAGAAACTGGTAATACCAGAACATTTGTATCTTTACAATCTACTATGTATCTTTACAATCTAACAATATATCTACAGCCGGCAGGGAACTTGGCGACATGGTTTCGCGAAACAAAAATTGTAATTTTGTTTTGTCAACAAATGTATTGAAGATACAGATAATTTAAAAAAAATATTGTGATCCTCAATCTCCGGTCTGCAACATTTATAGAAACAATTTTTCGCGATTACGCAAATAGTTTTCGAGTTACATCGAGTTAAAAGCATTACGCTCAGTAAATTTTTAAGCGTTAATAAAAAAATATGTTGGGTTAAAATATCGTATGTAATGGAATTTTGGCAGTTTAATGTCCACCAAAAATAGACGTTATAAGGCAAAAAAAAGGATTGGTAGAGAGAGCCCAATAGAGTGGCCAGCTAGATTTTCCGATTTAACCCCTCTAGATTTTTTCTTGTGGGGTTATGAACTGAAACTACAGATCCAAATCTCATCCAAGTTTCTGGTGTATCTTTAAAATAAACTGGTAATACCAGAACAATTGTAACTTTACAATCTACTATGTGTCTTTACAATCTAACAATATCTCTACGGCCGGCAGGGAACTTCGCGACATTGTTTTACAATTTTTCAATCTCCTCAAAGTCTTCTTTTATAGAAACTATTTTTCCGTAAAGCAAATAGTTTTCGAGCTACATCGAGTTAAAAGCGTTACGCTTAGTAAATTTTTAAGCGTTAATAAAAAAATATTTTGGGTTAAAATATCGTAAAAGAATTTTGGCAATTTAATGGCAATAAAAAATAGACGTTAGGCAAAAAAATGTTTGCCTTTGCACCCTACGATTTTGGCAGATGGCAACTGGGTTTGACGAGATGAAGAAAAGGAAGAAATATTTGCTGATCACTTGGCAAATACATTCCAGCCATATGAGCCCACTGCATGGCATAGAAGAGATACCGCAAATTACTAGCAGAGATGGCACGATAATTATTAAGTCAATAACACCTGCTGAGATTACCAACACTATCAGAAATAATCTCAGTACAAAGAAAGTTCCAGGTTAAGGCATCATGAAACTGCCGCATCTTTTCAATGCAACCTACGACTCCGATACGTGCCAATACAGTGGAAGATTGCTGAAGATTCCCAAACCTTCTGAAAATAGAACATCATACTGACCAATTTCTTTATCGCCGATTATATTCAAGCTGTTAGAAAAGCTCCTTTTGCAGAGATTCAAACCAATCATTGAAGAACAGCAACTTATTCCGTCCCACCAGGTGGATTCCGTAATAAGTATTCAACCATGGATCAAGTGCATCTAATTACCGATGTAATTGAGAGAGCACTGGAAGAAAAGATCTGCGCAACGATATTCCCATATATGGCCCAAGCCTGGAATACAAGCTAGAAAAATAGTTTCCATGGCAAATGAGCCAAATTCTTCGTTCATACCGCACTGACCGTCACTTCAGAGTTAAATAAGAAGAAGAATATTCTGACCTCAAGAATATTTGTGCTGGAGTACCTCAGGGCACCTGTTCTCTACCTACTGTACACCAACGATATCCCACAAAGCGACGGAGTAGTTACGGCAAGATTCGCCGATGACACTGCTCTGCTCGCTACTGACCAAGACATTCAGTCAGCCCCAAACAAACTTCAAACAGCAGTCAACTATCACCACTTGGACAAAGAAATAGCGCATCAAACATCAAACTAAATGGGGCGAAATCGATTCTAGTCAATTTCACCAACAATAAATATGACATTACTTACTCCATTGATTGTGAATAATTGTGAATGATTGTGTCACAAAGTATTTCGAGGCATCGTCAAAGCGCCGCGGTACATTACAATGTTACATTAGAATGTTCAACGTCGACGGGGCGCTTTTTTAAAAAAGAACCCTACGAATTTTGGACGCCCATCCGATTTTGCTTTCTTTAGGGATGGGAAATAAATGGGGACGGGACGGTGGTCGAGCGGTTAGGGATGGATAATTTATCCCCAAGATATAATTAATGAGGTTTTCAAGGTTTTCCTCATTCCTTCACTGAATGGTGGTTAGAATTTACCAACCTAAGTCGATCCTGGTCGCAGATGCGGCTCCCGAAATAATAAGCCGCCCCCTCTCCCGCGCAAGTCTCTGGTCTAACCATTGCGGTTCGAATGAAGGGTAGAGATATTATTATTATTATTATTGTTATTACTATTATTCTAAAGTCGGTTATACATTTTAGCAATGAAGTGCAAACGAAAATCTTTTCTACAAGGCTTTTGAGAGCTCGCAACCTCTTCTACGAATATAAAGGGTCCGCCAATAGGGACGCTCGATCTTTGACAGCTCATGGCGGCCATGTTGTTTGTGGTAGAGTTGGCAACCGTAGTTGTTATTATTCAGTGTATCTTCACAAATCACCATGAACCAATTCAGCCGCGAGCAACATGTGCAAATCGTTAAAACTTATTACGAAAATCATTCATCGGTTCGAGCAACGTTCCGCGCGCTCGCCAATTTTACGGTGCAATTGATCGTCCTGCTGAGTCGACTATCCGTCGTTTGATTAACAAATTCGAGGCAACCGGTTCGGTGAACAATCAGCCAACACCGACGCGTCGTCGAAAAGTCCGATCTGCCCAGAATGTCGCCGCTGTGCGCGATAGTGTGCGTGAAAATCCGCGACAGTCAATTTCACGTCGCGCACAGGAACTCCGCCTTTCGGAAACATCACTTCGCCGAATCTTGCATCTGGATTTGGGCATGCATCCGTACAAGATCCAGCTGACACAAGAGCTCAAAATAAACGACCATAGACAGCGCCGTATCTTCGCTGATTGGGCTTTAGAGCAGTTGGAAGTCGACCCCGATTTTGGTCGCAAAATCATCTTCAGCGATGAGGCACATTTTTGGTTAAATGGGAATGTCAACAAGCAGAATTGCCGTTATTGGGCCGAGAACAATCCACAGGAGGTCCACCAGGTCGCAATGCACCCAGCAAAGGTAACTGTTTGGTGTGGATTTTGGGCCGGAGGCATCATCGGGCCGTATTTCTTCGAGAACGACGATGGTGTGTCCATCACGGTAAACGGCGAACGATACAGATCCATGATAACGAACTTTTTCTGGCATGAAATCGACAATATGGATGTCGAGGATATGTGGTTTCAGCAGGACGGCGCTACGAGCCACACAGCGCGCGCCACAATGGATCTTCTGCACGAGCGCTTCGGAGGAATGGTTATCTCGCGCGGAGGCGACATCAACTGGCCACCGAGATCGTGCGATTTAACCCCACTAGACTATTTCTTGTGGGGTTTTCTTAACTCACAGGTCTACGCAAACCAACCACAAAACACTGATGCCCTCAAAGTCAACATACGCCATGCCATCGATGAAATACAGCCCGATTTGTGCGCCAGAGTCATTGAAAATTGGACTTCTCGTATGCGCGCCACCCAGCGAAGCCGAGGTGGACATTTGACCGATATTATTTTCCATACATAATGCCTTCGAATACTCTTTCAAACAAAAAATAAATTTCATTTATACCTCTCACACAACTTGCTTTATTTCATTTTAAAGATCGAGCGCGCTTATTGGCGGACCCTTTATAACAGTCTCTCGTAATGTAATAATATATCTGATAATATGTTATCGATTGATTTTTGCACGCAACAAAGTGGAGAGGAAAAATTTATGGATCTATTTTCGCGCTTTAGGAGATAAAAGGTTTTAAATTTGATACTGATATATAAGTAGTGTGGACCACTTTAATTTATTTTCAGATCAGGTCAGATATGTCGACTACAATATTAAAGAAGTAGGATATCAAGTACCGCAAATTTTGTCCCAAAAAATTTCTATTTGCAGTTCATCACTTTTGTCAATATGTATATATATACCCATATTCTCCAAATGCCAACGAAATAAGTCGTGTATAAAAATTGATTAAACAGCCGTGTAACTCAAGCTGTGGAATTAATTCAGGCCACACCTACTTCCACATTTAACAACATTTACGTTAGCGATTCCAACACAATGATGTAATTCTAACCTACAGGTTTGCCATTTTTTTGCGTACGGGGTTTGACAATGTACGAAAATGTCACGCTTTCACAAAAGGTAATGCATTATTCCAACTCCATAGAAATGAGATTAATCGGCACACATGCGATTGTTTCGAAGTGGATTCATCGTCTAAGTAACGAAGTTGTAGATCGTCGTAAACGGTGACAAAATCGTGCACCTCATCGAAAAATAGCTGTAGAATGAGTGTTCCTTATCTTTCTGCATTTATCGGGAGAAACTATTTTTTCACAGCGATTTTCATATTTATCTTTATTTTAATCATATTTACATTTAAAGCGACAATTATTGGAAAACAAATTTGATAAACCATATTTTTGTCAATAAAACATAGATGTACTTTCAGATTTTTTAATTTATTTTCCTAGTTCTACTTCAAATGTATGCCGGGTGTTCCTTAATGATATACAGTGAGCGTGTAAAGGACTCGCGCTTGCAAAATCTTCAGTATCTCGGCTTTCAGATCACCTACAAAAATCCTTTTGTACTTATTTTTTCCCTTTCCCATTTTTTACATTTTTTCGATACTTTAATTATTATTTTCTATTCCCGCAATATTTTTCATGCGATGCTTAAATTTTTTTGCGTAATTGATCGTACTCACATCATATTTGCTGATGCCGGTAGAAAATTGAATAAAAACAGCATTAATTAGGATAGTAAAAAGAATGTAATTTATTTAAACAATTATTTTATTATGGAAATATTATGTACAAAATTATTATTATAAAAATTTTATAATAATGATATTGTACATAATTTAAATATAAATTAACATATTCTCCTCTTCGTTGGACAATCTTCTGATTCACCATCTTCTTCTTCCTCATCTATATTTTCGTGAAGAATAAAGTCAAAATTGAAGGACTCTTCACCATTCTCTTGAATGTTTGTAATAGTTACAAAGTTTTCACCCTGAGTTGACTCACAATGTTTACGAACACTCGTGCATTTAAGTGAATATTTTTACACCCCCATTCTTTTGTTTTGCAAGGACCTGCACAGTTGCATGATATTTGTTTTTATAATTAATTTCTTCAGGTATTAAGGGTTTCTCAGTGTACATTGGCATTAATATGTTGTCATATATTTTCCATTCCCACTGACACATCGTAGTCGTTACCTAACCATTTTCATTTTTGTATTTGCACATAAACTCTGAAAATTAAGTACAAAAGGATTTTTGTAGGTGATCTGGAAGCCGAGATACTGAAAATTGTGCAATCGCGAGTCATTTTGAATGAACGAAATCAGTTTTCACTCCGAGCGCAGCACTTCCCCCACTCCGCTTTCCGCTTCACTTTATTATTCAATTTCTGATACTAAAAATCGGTGAATCTTATCGTAGTATTTTTTTATCGCAAATATGAATATTGAGCATTAACGTCTGTGAAACTCAGGTGTATGAATTCAACAAAGGATTTTAATGAAAATAAAAATGTAGCAACAATTAAAATGTTTGTTAGTTGTCATCAAACACTTTTAACAAGCATAGAAATACGCTAAAATAATAATTTATGTATGTGAACTTGGCGAAACACTTTTGACTTGGTAACCGAATAATGAATAATTTGTTGCTATCATTTTAAAATTTGAAAATTGAATTTTGGTGCAAAAAATATATAAAGAAACATACTAGTGATTAGAGTAAAATGTTTCCTGAATTTTATACCTAATACCTACTCTAAAATATCTTGATTAAATAGCAAAATACCATTTCATAGACTAAGATTTATCGTAGAAAATTGGAAAAATACTTTGGACAAACTAGAATTACTTGCACGTTGAATTGCGATTTGGGATTATTTATTTCGTACTGTAATGTTGATGATGTTCCCACACTGATCTATTTTCGGAGTTTGAAATAAAATTATGCGTATGGGTCTATTTAATAAATGTGTTATAATTTGTGACTTGTGACTATCTGAAACAACTTTTTTATCAGCTGAAAAATATATTTCTCAAAAAAGAGACAATAATTCTTTAATATTCCAACAAATGTTTACATCGACATACATTTAAATATTCTCGACGAAAATATATTCAGTATTCTTGATAATATTTTAGCAGTGACTTCATCAACCAATATTTAATGCCAACCAATTTAAACATTTACAATGTTTTTACGCTCAATTGGAATTTATTTACACTACATTAAAAATAGGCGTCAATTCTATAGACAAATTGCGCAATACTTAGGAAAAAAACAACGCGTTTGATTGGTTACAACCACAACAAAATAAACCAATTAACTAATAAGTATACCTACAAGGATTTGAGATTGTAAATATTTGCTGTTCCATTTATAATTAACTATGTCAGTTTTTTCTTTAGAATTTCCAATCTTTTTTACACCAGGCGACTTAAGACTGATTTACCAGATTTACTTTTTCCGCAATTCGGGTCATAAGTAAACTACGAAGCAGTGAATGGTGTAAACGTTCAAACAAAAAGATTTCCTAAAAATATTGGTAATTTTTTAAAGATACTTGCAGTTAGTGGGGGCGGTCTATGGATTTCAATCGCTCATGAAAATGGTCGTTTCTTAAAAGTATGCATAAACAACCAAAAGTTAATTATTTGTGTTTTTGAGGCGCGTATTAATTCATACGATGAAGAGTATGGGCCCCGAATCTGAACCTTGAGAAATATATTTAAAATTTTATAAAATATTTTTATGTAGAAGTATGCCTACTTAGTATAATATGTACCGCTTATATAAATCATAG
>CAXKVY010001497.1:15000-27467 GCA_964058915.1 Tetropium fuscum
ATCATGACAAGAAAGTTTAATGGTGTAATTTTCCGTATTTAAACGGTTTCATTAGAAACAATTTAAAAATAATTTAAATTTACATGTTTTCTAAATTTAACCCCCATATCTTAAATGGTTAAAATTAAAAAATATTAACCCTTTAGGTTTTTTGGGGGGTTAAATTTGGCAAAAATATCTGCCAGTCAAGGTTTAAGATAATAAATTGCTTATTTATAACAAAATTAATTATCTCTAATACCTGATGTAGCTAATGGTTAGAGAACATTTATAATTATGTTGTTATATCTACCCACGTATTTATTATCTGCGATTTTATGGGAAGCACTGTAACGTTAAAAAATTAATAGCAGCGAAACAACCTTAATCAAAAATGTCAGTTGAATAGGTGTAATTAAATAATATGTATGTTTATCAAATATTCTTTAACAGCTTTATAAAAAATAGGTAAGAAAATCAAACAAATGAAGTTTTTCTAATTATTTATTTATTTAGGAACAACTATCCAACGGGATAGTTTTTAGAATTTTTCAAAATAAATTAGGTATCGATTATTGCGTGTATCGCCTGCATGGTAACTTTCACCAGAAAACTTAATATGACCATTAGGCATCTTGACAAGAAAGAGCCGTTAAATTTTAAAATTTGAAGTGGATAAATTTTGGCCACATTAAACCCCTCATTATTGCCATCAAAGTTTAACAATGTAATTTTCGCTTAATATAACTCCCCCATCCCGTACTTTCAATTAGAAAATATTCAAAGGGTTTCAATTAGAAAAAAATTAAAAATAATTTAAATTTACATTTTTGCTAAAAACTGTTAAATTTGGCAAAAATGTCTACCAGCCAAGGTTTTTCGTACCTTTAGAACTTCGAATAGTCTGGGCAGACTTTTTTAAAGTTTAACCGTGTCTTATCAACATTTCAAATTTCGATCCATTTTTCGCAACATTGATGGCAAATTACTCAAAAACTAATAATATACGAATACGCTAATACGATTAAGATTAAAAATCTATACTCGTTAGGCTAAAGATCGTTGTCCTTTTGCGTGATATACTTACTAATTCATCTCTACTAAAATAAATGGTAATTTTACGTATTTTTATACATTTGTCAATCTGACCTTCCAATATTGGATCCAATCCAAACCCCAAAACCATCTCAAATTGTACACTTCACCACTTGACGTATATATCTAGGTAGTGGTGGGTGTTCTGCATTCACATCTTCAAAAGTGGCTTCCCACACACCCTATTACATCTGAATCAAATACATCATCCGTTCTTACTTTTCTTAGAAACGCGTATAATCGATTTTGAAAAATATTTTTAGTTCCCCGTAATTTTAACAAAAAGCTGCTTAGCCTAGAATGTAACAACAGTTTCTAAAAAATATTATGAAATTATTGTTTGCACATTTTAGGTAATCCTTTATTTCCTTATAGCTATCGGTTTTTCCCTGACCATCTTCAGGTACCGACAATCAAGGCTACAAGTCGTAGCAAGTTTGCTACTAAGCGACGAGCATGCGTGTGAAAAGTACATAATAGCTCTAAAGTAAATATTTATAAATTGTGATATTTGTAGTTCGGCTTAATGTAGTAAAAATGTTATAAGTAATAGAATTTGATTGGTTGGCATATGGTCAGATTAACAGAAAACACATGCAACTAAGGAAATATATTTGTTTCTTGGGATTTCCTTAGAAATGAATGACACTGCACAACAGTTTAGCTCATGGCATCAAAAATGTCGCCACGCAGATCTTTTTACCTAAGGAAATTCAGTAAAAATTTTAATAAAAGTAAAAAGTGATCAACAAAATTGCACCAAACCGCATTGGATGTGTTTCTGGTTTGTTTTTTTTTGTAGTAATATTTAAAAGTTAAGTGATATTGGATGTTAAACAAATCCATTGGTAGGGAAACAGTGAACAAACTCTAGGACTCAAGGCAGTTTCCTAGAAAGTTCACTCCCAGGTTTATTAATCATCGTTTAATAAGAGTTTCAACAGGTTGGATAAATAACAAGTGCGTGAAATCAACAAAAATCAAATGAGTGCTAGAGTAAATAGTGTACCGATCCGGCAGAATGTACGAGAATTAAGAATTGCAGATTCCATTAAGCAACATTCCAACCCAGTGCGGTGCGAGTGCTTAAAATTTTGAATGTTTTGGATTAACACTATACTAAGATAATAAAACACCAATATTAATACGTCGCCTTTCTAACATTCTAAATAATTTCGATATAAGGAATATTGTATGTAGGAGGATTTTATGTCTCATATACCTTAATAATAACTTATGAGTTATAATAGTTAAGAGCAGGCTTAGTTTAAGACTATTGAAATTTGACAATAATATTTCCATAAATTTCTAAATAAATTAATATCTAATACCATATCTAATTATTTTCTTCTTTAGTACTTAAATACATTTAAAATCCATATTCAGAATATCACATTTTATACTACAAATATAAGATAATTTTCACAATAACTATAATTAATTTCAAAGTTTTATTTAATATATTTGAATTTTAATAATACAAAAATTAAACGGTGCAGCTTATTTTGAACGTTCTCTGAGGTAAGTGATTTTCATGCTCTAACAAATTTTTCTTAACGTCAAAGTAAAATATGAAGAAGTAAAGCATAAGTGCTTTTATATGTATATATAAATCGAGACAATTTAAAACCATTATTTGTGAAAACTGGCACCCATTTAAAAGAGAATCTTCAGTGCTATAAGGCAACACATAGTAAGTATCTAGTGTATATATATATATATATATATATATATATATATATATATATATATATATATATATATATATATATATATATATATATATATATATATATATATATATATATATATGCTAAACAATAAAATTAACGCCGATTGAAATTAGTAGGGCTGTAATATTAGCTGAGGAAGTGTATTCACAGAGTTATTAGAGCCATTATTCGCGCAGGGTGACATCGCTCCATTGAATAATGGCTATTACTTGCGAATTGAATACTATACATTGTCCACGATCATTATAAATTTTTATCATGAACGAGTTATTTTTTAGATCTTCATACGTTTTAGGGAAAATATCAGGAAAAATAATTCCTAATATAAAACGTCAATTGTCATTATTATTAAACGGTCGCGGACAAAGTTTCTAATGTTCTTATTTTGACTCGTTTAATATACATTTATCCGTAACTGCGCATTGTTAATGTAGCGTTAACAACAACAACTGACGGCCAGAATGTTTGACATTAGAGTAACATGATGCTTAATAGTTTAAACAATAACACAACCTCACCGCGATTCTGATTAAAACATTCGACGGTCTACTACAGACATGATGCCGCCCGAAGCCATGAGGCTTTTCTACAGTTCCTATTCCTATTTATCAAATCGGCCTTGACAGCTTATACAAGCGCAACGCTGCTCATTTATTTCCCACATGAAGACAATCTAAAAAACGCGAAATATATTGCATATTACATGTTAATTAATGCAATTAGAAACAAAGGCAATAATTTATTTCTGAGATGTTGCAAATTAGTAATTTCCTGGTAGGGAGAAATGCGAAAACTGTTAAGGAGACACGTCAGACTTTGTCATTTGTTATTTTTTCTATTTGGAATCTATTTCAGACGCATTATTCTAGGTATCGGTGTCGGATACTGGCAACAAGAGCAAATTACCATCCAACGCCAATCATTGTTTAGTAATTACTATAGATGCTTAGTTGGTTAATACCTTACGGAAATAATAATTACGGAAACAGCTAACTGGGAAAATTAATATCCCTTTAAATTGAGGTTATTTCGTCTTTAAAGTTAACAGAGTAGTCTACAGACTGAAGACTTGACCTATATGGAGAGTTTAAGGTAACAGGTTACTTAAAAGCTAATTAAATTCTGTATTGAGAATTTTAAAAGTAAAGAAAAAGTAAGAGAAGCTGTTATATATTTGTTTTTTTTTGAAAAAGCGACGTTCTTGCCAACTTAATAATACGTTCGCAGAGCAAAGTCAGCTGAACAACAAATGCTATTATAGATAATTTAAGGATACGGATTAGGATAAGGATTTAAGGATAAAGAGTAATTAAATGCTGTATTACAAAATTTAGCATTAAATTTCGTAATAGAGCAATAAATTAGCCTTTAAGTAGCCTCAAATTCTTCAAAAGATTTTTTGTTTTGCTGATTTTCAGTCAAAATTTACATTTATATCTGCGTAAGTGAGACAGGGCGATTTTTATATAATTATATCAATATTTTTTTAAAATCTGTCCAAAACCATCTATACAGCACTTTTACACCTCGGACAAATATAAAACAATAAACCGGTTTGCCGTTTTTCCAAATGTTTTGGATAAATAACAAAAAACACTCCTATGGGTCATGTTCGATCATTAAAATCCGAAAATGAGGTCAACAGTTCGAGGTCGCTTTTTAGACGTTTCCCTTGCCCCTCCCGCAATTTTTTTCTATTAAAAAAAGAAAAAGCGACCTTGATTTCTTGACCTCAAAAAAAAAGAAGTTACCTTGAACTTTTGACTACATAAAATTTTAATTGTGGAACATGAATCACAGGAATATATGTCCATTAAAATCTTGCGCAAATGAGGTCAGAAAAGGTCAGAGTCGCTTTTTTTTTCACATATTTTTTAAGTATTTCTTTATGCGATTTGGTGAAGTTGGCACAACGGCAGCCGGTGAGTACCTAAATAATTACCAAATTTTCAAACGACTAAAATATCAAGACAAGTTAGGGGTTTCTTAACGCAAAATTACAAGGACTATAATAATCCCATGTTTGTACAATTTAAAAGCAAAAATCGGAAAAAGTCACCTCGTTTGACGATACCAACTTTAATATGATATATATAATATAATTATATATATATATATACACTGCGCAACTTATTTAACGCACAACCAAAAAGTTAACTCAAATTTGACGTTATGTATTTTCGACAATTTTTGTTCGTTTTGGTCGATTTTTTTTTCAAATTGTAGGTTTTTCTCTTAGGAATATCACTGTTTTAGTTGTTTTGGTAAAACAAATGATTTTGATATTATACCAGGTGCTATAAAAATGTTATGTTTTTTTCCGAAATTTCAAAACGTCCTGTGGGCTATACAAGGTATTGCAAGTTATTGCAATTTAAAGCCAATTTAAACCCTCATGTTTTTTCTACATTTTCTTTTTTTATTCATTTGTTTATCTCTGTTACTTCATGAAATACACCGTTTTGAAACACCATATGCTTTTATTCACATGAAATGCATTTATCGGACAACTCAAACAGCTAGCAAGCTATGGAAATCGAGGATTACACGTCATAAACTGACAACTGTGTCATTAGTTTTTTGTTGACAGTCCAGCAATAATTAGTGAATAATGGAATGCCAAACCAGAAATTTAACTCGTGATGAATGTGTTGAGGCAGCTACATTACATGGTGAAGGGTGGAGTTACAACCGAATAGCTGGAAGGTTGGGAGTGTCTCACACAACTATAGCGAGAGCAATTCAAAGGTACGCGGAAACAGGAGAACATTCCAGACGGGCCGGTCAAGGTAGATCTCGTGTTACCTCTGCTATCCAGGATCGCTTTTTAAGAGTAAATGCTGTAAGACAACGATTTATAACTGCAACACATTTAAGAGCACAACTTCAAGACGCAGGTGGTCCACTCATATGCGTTCAAACTGTACGCCGACGACTGAGGGAGGCAAATTTAAGACCCAGGATTGCTGCTCGAGGACCCGCATTAACAGTAGATCATCGAAGAGCCAGATTGAATTTTGCCAATGAGCATGTTAATTGGATGGAAGCAGATTGGGAACGTATTCTTTGGACTGATGAGTCAAGGTTCAGTTTGTATAATTGTGACAGACATAATCGCGTCTACCGAAGACCCCATGAGCGATACAGTCAATGCAATTTTTTGCACACAACTTTATATGGAGGTGGATCCGTCATGGTGTGGGGTGGAATATCTTTGATTGGGCGAACGGACTTGGTAACTGTGAATGGAAATCTCAATTCTGACAGATACATCACAGACATTCTTGAAGCACATGTTTTGCCTTATGCCCCCTATATAGGACCCAATTTTTTACTTATGCAAGACAATGCGCGTCCCCACACGAGTCTTATCGTGAGAAATTATCTTGAAGTAGGAATTGATCAGATAGACTGGCCAACCCGTAGCCCCGACCTTAACCCCATTGAACCTGTTTGGGATTTTATCGGTCGGCGGTTACGAAGTGAGGGACGACAACCCCAAAATTTACAAGAATTGGAAGGACGCCTAGTCGAATTATGGAATGGCCTAGATCAGAACCTAATCAGAACTTTGGTTTTAAGTATGAACCAAAGATATCGGGAGGTCATTCGCGGAAGGGGTGGAAACACCAGATACTAATTCTCTATTTACTTTTGTTTACGTTGTTTTATTGATTAAAGCAATCCATTTTTCTAGGTATGTTTTTTGAGTTTTTGTCCTTTTAAGACCTTTTTCTCTTCTAAAACACCTTGCACTCTCAATAAATTATAAGATATCAAGGAAAACAGAACGCAAAATGAGGCATTGAACCAGTATAATGAGTAATAAATAATGAGCACTTGACAAAAAAGAAAGTTAATAAATTTAATAAAAATCACGTCAACTCAAAAATTGGATATTTTATGAAGTAACAGAGATAAACAAATGAATAAAAAAAGAAAATGTAGAAAAAACATGAGGCTTTAAATTGGCTATAATTGCAATAACTTGCAATACCTTGTATAGCCCACAGGACGTTTTGAAATTTCGGAAAAAAACATAACATTTTTATAGCACCTGGTATAATATCAAAATCATTCGTTTTACCAAAACAACTAAGACAGTGATATTCCTAAGAGAAAAACCTACAATTTGAAAAAAAAATCGACCAAAACGAACAAAAATTGTCGAAAATACATAACGTCAAATTTGAGTTAACTTTTTGGTTGTGCGTTAAATAAGTTGCGCAGTGTATTATATATAATTTTCAAACAGTTTATTATTCGACAGAAACATTTTGCAACAAAATATCTCGTTTGCTCCCAATCTTTGTTGTTTATGTCAAATCACGTGTCGTGCGACATATTTATCTTACTTAATCCTGAATTATAAGCCGCACGAAGCATCAATAAAATTTTGTTGACAGATGGGATAATGCGGATTAGCGTGACCTAGAGTGTACTCCACTCGGTACTACATCTTGAGAATTTAGTGTTTATATTATGTATTTTTATTGTGGAGATTAACTGAAGATTTGTTGAATTGTTTTAATCGAAAGAATATACTAGTTTAAGGACTCTATCATAATGTAACTATATTGGCTTAATACGCATGTTCTTATTAGTAACATCTTAATTTAGGTGGATACAATATATTTTCTGGAAATATTGGACTGCGCTAAAGCTTCTTGTTCGACCAACAAATACCAGATCCGAAGAATAATAAAACCAAATGAATTTCCAAAATTATTATTAACGAATATTTATTAGACTATGAGGTTACTAAGACTAAGAGGTAGAAACTCGTGCTTTTCTTTCTTCTCTTCTCTGAAAAGTTGGAATATTCTCTGAAACTCTTCTGCAACTGAACTATGAATTTTTGTCCAAGGCACCAGCAGTTCAGATTAAGGATTTTGGGCACTGTAATACAGTACATTATATATTCATACTATTTATTCATTCATTTATACTATTTTTATATTTTCTCTAATAAAAAATGGAAAAATAGTATTAATAGTGACAAAGGACCTATCCGTATAGCCTCAGTGTTATTGTCATATATCAAAGGTCCAGCCCATTCCATAATTATAAAAGGTATCAATGTAAAAGTAAAGACAGGAGAATAACTGTTCAAAGCTGTGGTAAAACGAAACCACAACTTGGTTTTCAACTATCAGTATGAGAAGCTATAAATACATCGTATTCCTTTTCGACTCTGGAACATCTGACCGTATTACTGACATTTAGACAGAACTTATTGAAAATTTCAGGCGAAAAATTAGCCTTTACAAGTACAACAAAAAGTGGTTCAGTCAATGTACCTACTAGCATCATAGTAATCCAGAAGTTCTTGAGGATGTATTTTACTGTCCAGATAGGTAAGGTAGATAGGTAAGAGGTAACCAACAATTTAAACAAGTTGGTCATTGTTGAGTTTATGGCCAATAAAAATGTGATAAAATGTGTTATTTTGTTAATAACATAATAATTAGAAGTCATAATAATTCAATAGGATAAGTGTTATACTCCCTTCTACTTCAGGATTTTCTGTTTGGTCAAAGTCTTCTATACAACTGTTTGCTTCGTATTCATATACATCAGCTGGTGTCTCATCTTCAGTAGGTTCCCAAACTTTTAGTTTTGATGTGCTGTACTTGCTTATCCGTCTTCCTCCTTTGTAATTCCTAAGATCGGCTATTCCATAGGTGTCATTTGATAAAACTTTAGTAACGACTAATGGGCCACGATATTTGTTTTGCAATAGAACTACAGACGCTTTAATGGTACCGTCTGAACTACCTGTATCTATTAGTCCTACCAACTTTTCACCGTTCACAAAAATACCATTCAAGTATTTACTGACAGTTGATGCTTGTTTCCTTTCTAAAAGTTTTACTTCACTTCTGTGAATCTCTGATCTATTATTCTGTGGACTGTGTCGCTGGGTGTGTTCCTTTGATTGACAAGTTCCTGTCAATGTGTCTATGCTGGTTACAATTATAACGTTTGTATTGCCCCCTTTCATTCTTTATTGGTGGTCTCTGTCACGGTTAACTTCATTGACACTTTCTGTTTGTGCTCTTTGTTGGTTCACTACTATACTCGATTGATCTACTCTCCTGATTCTATATGTTCCCTTTTCATTCGTTACATTTTTCCTTTCTTTTATAACTTCATCTATTCTCTCATTGGTAAAGATATCATGGTGATGTTTAGACCTTATAAATGAACTTAATTTATCGGACCATAAGCCGATTCCGACTTGTTCTTTAATTCATTGAAACCTAGAGATAATATTTTGCATATTGCCACTTCTTCATGTACCAATATCTCTAGTTTTCTGCACACATATGAATGTGTGCAGAAAACTAAAGCTATGCATGAGCATAGCTTTATACGAATCAGTTACTGTGCGAAAATACAAAAGTCTTAGTGAAGGCAGCTTTAAACAAAATTTTCATGCACCAATCAACTGGCTACTGGCCGTTTCAAAAATAAAAGCTTGTGGCTGAGAATATAATCGAGCAGTGTTTTCTAGTTCACTAATCCACATTTTGTCAGTTACTGGGCATCGTCTATCAAAGTTATCAATCGTTTTTGGAAAGCCAGGCATGATATTAAAGTGTTTCAGTATCGTGCTTTGCAATAAAAATCCAGTGAATATATATTTTCTTTCCCAGCTTTTATTTAACTTGCATGTTCGTCGGGGTGAAATCTGGCAATTGGATTTTAAAGCAGTTACCCTTGAGATACGATTGAGCTGAAATTTTGCATACACTTTTAGTTTGAATGACAATGCATGATTAGCTAAGTGATGTCATTCTACATCCAATATAGGTATCAAAGGAAAGGATTTGCTGATAAGAAGACGAAAATAAAATGACGTCAAAATGACGTCTAAATCCAATATGGTGGACCCGTAAAGATGGTGGACTATGATTTTTTATGCACCCCCATGATACGGATATCGAATGCAAGGATTCAATAGGGAAAAATGGCGGAAAACAAGATGGCCGCTGTACCAAATTAAAGTTATAACTCAACAAAAGTTAGGGATAGTTTGGTGATGCTTGAACAAATGTTGTAGAGACCGACAAGGCTCAACTGCTGGCGATAAAAAAATGTTGAGATGGCAGATCTATGACGTTCAAAAACTTAATCGCTCCAATCCGTCTGAAATTTTGTTATCCCGGGGTTTTTGGAGTCCCCGATTACGATTTTGGGACAAATTGTTTGGGTCAAACCTTGCAACTGTATTTTAAAAGTAGGCCTTGGTTGTCTTCATACTAAGACTTATGTAATTTGGTGATATGAGCGTCAAAATGCTGTTTGCAAATCAGTGCTATTTGATTTGCAACCTGTCTAGGAGAATGAATACTACAAAATCAAACCCGGAGGTGGGTTTTGTTAGGCACAAGTAGGCTTCAAGTTGAAATAAGTCACTAGAAGGTCTCCTTATTGAAAAACTAGACTGTACTAAATTAACAGGCAAGCGACCATGCAACACTGACGCATTAAATGAAATGAACAGACTTAGAAACCTGTCCAGCGATAATTAAAAATAAAAAATTATTAATAGTAAGATTTTTAAAAACAAGCTTTTATTGCTTTTAAGCTTTATTGATTTTAATTTAAGCTTTATTGATTTTAATTGCTAAAAGAACAAAATAAACTTTAAATTAAATTAAGCCCATCCATTTGTTACATTACACAATTTATATGATACAAAAGCTTGTCGCGAGATTTACCTGTATAGATAAATAAGAATACAATAATATAACTTGATATTGACATCAGTAATTCTAAGAAAAAAAATTATTATATTGTGTTTTTTATAAAATAGGTACCTAAATCTCGCGACAAGCTTTTACATATAAATTGTGTAATGTAATAAATTGATGAGTTGAATTTAATTTAAAGTTTATTTTGTTCTTTTTAGAGCATTTAAATAAAAGCTTGTTTTTAAAAATGTTTTTTTACTATTAATTTATTTAAAACCATGACAAAATGCGCATGTAACACGTGGACAATATCTAGTGGCGCAATTAGTGACATCTAATGCAAACAAATATTTTTGATCGTTAAGAGGGGAATTGCATGAATTTTATTTGTGAAATGACAACAGCTATTAAGTATGGCGTAGACAAATAACGATTGTAAGTTATGGTGGAGTTTAAAAATAGAAAAACCGTGAGAAAAATGATGATGACGACACACTATGAGGGAGCTCGCATTTACCTTTTCCACGTTTCGCACAATTTTATTGCGTCTAGACGTCAGACCGTAGTTTGGTCATATTTTAAAGTAGGAAAGACTATTGTACTAGTTACTGGATAGGGGTGGAACCTTTGATGTAACTGTAACACTCGTAGTAGTATCCACAAACACCAAAACACTTTCACTTCGCTCGACGCGCGTTTCGCCAACCAAGTTGGCATCATCCGGAGACGATTAAAACTGATTAAAACTGCGTTTTAATCGTCTCCGGATGATGCCTACTTGGTCGGCGGAACGCGCGTCGAGCGAAGTGAAAGTGTTTTGGTGTTTGTGGAAACTACTCCGAGTGTTATTGTACTAGTTATTGATTAAAACAAAATATAATTGATTTTTAGAAATGTCGATAGAGTATTGGCAATTTTAAAATCGGTTCAATGAAGTTTTCTTGGTTTAGTGCAATGTGAACCTCAAAATTTTTTTAAACACCAGCATTAATGTATTTGAAAATAGCACTATTCAGATTAAAGTGTTTTTTTTCTATTGAAATCAAGCCAGGTTGTATAATATGATTGATTAGATATATCAACTTGAGTGAAGTGTTTTGCATATAAAAAGTAAGTGATGGGGACGCATAAAAATAATAAATGGGTGGAGCCGTTTATAAATACGATAGCAGCATAGCACCATTCCGTCACAGTAAAAGGGTCGCATGATCTCACTTTTTTGTATAGCAATAGCATCATACAATTGAATTTAGCTTCTCGAGTAAGTAATCGTTATACGGCTCTACCAGTTGCGAACATCAGTTTTATCTGGCACAACAAAGTCCTTCACATTATATTATTCATTACGCCCTGCTGTACTTTCAACTAAATATGATACCAAATTAACATTTTGAGTTATAATTTTATCTTTCGTTAAGTTGTATAAGGGTATTATATAAAGTTATACTCGCGACAATGATTTTTTTTTTATATAAAGCCATATGGTCATAAGACGACTCATGATTGCACCCTACAAGTGGATGATTATCCAAAGGTCGTCACGAGGTCGTAAATAAGTCGTTCTCATTTTCAATATCGACGTATGCTAAGTGAATGCCCTTCGGGGTCTGATAATATGTTATCCTATTCTCTACATTTCTATATTTATATTTGAAAGAGATACATACTACTTTTCCTTCTGTTAGAAAAATAGTACTTTTTTTTTCAATTTGAACCCCTTCGACGAACGCTAAGGGAATGTCCTTCGGTCTAATAATATGTTATCCTGTTTTCCATATTTCTATATAGATTTTAAAGATATTCTACTTTTCCGTCTGTTAGAAAAATTGTTAATTTTATTTTTTTTCTACTTGAACCCCTTCGACGGACGCTTAGGGAATGTCCTTCGGTCTGATAATATGTTATCCTGTTTTCTACATTTCTATATAGATTTGAAAGAGATCCTACTTTTCTTTCTGTT